>JBBPDI010000009.1:23384637-23395721 GCA_037974545.1 Cucumis variabilis | reverse complement strand
TTGAAGGGATACTAAAAGCTTTGATGGAACGTGACACCGTTGATTTGGCTTATGATCGATATTTCAAGATGTCCAAACAAACTGTGACTTAATCTTGAAAATATCTTTAGTTTGTCAATTTTTAGAGAGAAACGTTTTCACTCTTCCATCTCGTTTCCTTCACTTTTTTCACCTTATTATTCAGTGACCTTCTTATATTTTGCTTTCGTGACTATATTGTTATTTAGATAGATTTAATTTTTATATCATTTTCATTATAAATTTTAAGGATTGTTCGAGTGAAAATGACTTTTTAAACTTTTCTATCTCTTTCACTTTACCTTTTTTGCAAAATTTAAAAATTTTCCAATCCAATTAATTATGTCATTTAATTTTTTTCAAATCCATTCAAATTATTTTCTCCCTCGTAATCTTCTATCTTTCAACTATTCACAATCTCTCTCTTTCAACCTTTCAAATGATTCATTTCAAATTGATTATAAATATCTTATTATTTTTTTCATTCATGTTCACAAGTTACGACAAATGACAAAAGTGAATAAGAAATCAAACAATGGTTTTCTATTCTCTTCTAAATACTTTTTTATATTTGATTGTCTATTTTTTATATATATAAAAGTGCGCTTGTGTTTATTCCTTCGTTCATTTTTTAGTACACAACATAAATTAGAAAAACTTGAACCACCAACTTCGTGATTGACATGTACAAATGTCTATGCTCTTTATGTTTGAATCATGTAATATTGAGAATCATTTTTTAATGCAACCATGAAAATCTTGCTCGTGTTTTTTTTAAAACTATTTTATTAATGAAATAGTTTAGTGACTTATACTTTGATTTTGTTAAAACAATGTAAATATCGTTGGAATTTATTAAGTATACATAAAGTTAATAAAATGTGTAAAACAAAAAATATTAAAGTTTTTTCTTTGATTTTTACCTACAAAGTTGTTAAAAGAAATTATGATTTCATATTTATAAATTTAAAATAAATATGATTTTGGTGGATGTTTTACTCTTCCATTATAATTCTTTTAGTGTATTTTATCATTCACATTATGTTTGTGGCCATTTTCACATTCTACGAGATAAAAGTTACACTTTGTTAATTTTTATCTTTTTATTTTAAAAAGAAGGTTTTGATCTCATAACCGATATTAGTTAATGCTCTATGCATGTTATTAGGACCATAACGTAACTTTTTCATCTTTCATAAATGATATTACGTAATACTACTTTTTAATTTGCAGCGTGTAAGTTCAAGATGTTAAGAAATGGAGTTTGAACCGTGCAAACAAATCAAATTCAAAGATACATTCGAAAGATGACAATATTATCTATTTACTGAATAAATTCATTTTCCACCAATTATGATGTGAATATAAAAATAATACAAATATGAAAATATTGAATACTATTTTAACTTTATAAAGTTAAGTTAAAATTATAATTTTTTCGTATGTTTCACATAGTTAAATTGTAAATTTTGCGGTCCACTATTATTTTTTACCATATATGATGTGGTTGAATAAAATCAATGACTTTAAGATTGTTAGCATAAACACGTTAAAATATGGTTTCTTTTTTCTTTCTAAATAATAATGATAATTTGTGTCCTGCAAAATTAATTTGTATGTAATTTAGTTACCTGATAACAACTTTCACGGGAGATAAGACACATGCAATGTATTTACAATTTCGAACTTTTTAAAAAAACAATATGATTTTTGAAACATATGTCGAAAAACAAAAATAGGTGAAGTCATCTACTTAATTACATAATTTTTATTTTTTTCTTATTAGGTTGAGTTTACAATTTATTCTTTTTCATTATTTATATATACATAAAAGAGAAAATAAAAAATTAATTTAATAAAAAAAGATATTTTTAAAATTTGAATAATTAATATATATATATATATATATAAATAAAGAAAAAAGGAAAAAAATTAATTTAATAGAGAAATATATTTTTTGAATTGGAAAAGTCAATATATATAAACCATGAGAAGAAAAATAATACTTTTCATATCTTTCAAAAATTATATTATTTTTAATTTTTTTTGTTACAATTTCTAATAAAGAAAATGCTAATATATTGTTGTCTTTCACAAATAAAAATTCAATAAACTAACGATATAACTCTTGAAAAAACTAGATATATCATTTCTATCATGGTTGACGCTAACTACCACATGTTGTTGAGTGACCACAATCGATAATATATTCATAACCAAAACACAGCTTATAGTAATCATCTCTAGTGACCCACCCATCTAATCATATGCTAAAAACGCTATTGAAAAAAGTGTAAGTGCTTTTACTCAAAATATTTACATTGAGTGAGTCTCCTGTTAGACATTTTTTTAAATAGATAGATTGAAACCACACATCTTATCATTACATTCAAGACTCTCCTGAGGTTACATTACTTTTACCGTAAACAAAAACAATGTTTCAAAGAACAACCGGCAATTGGCTAAGGACGAGCAAAATTTTACGAACCGAATCAAACCGTTCGGATGAATAGTACAACCAAACCTTCGCCCATGTTTTGGCTATGGAGAATTCGATAGCAAATTTACGAAACAAGACGTTTACTCTTCATCCGATTCTGTCGCCAACTCCATTATTATTCCTATAGATTTCTTCACCTCTACTCTTTATTCATCTCTTCTCCTAGAATCCTTAAAGATTTCGGCATTGGATAGCCTACAGAATTCGAATCGCGTTGGCAATTGTTTGCATTACAGAGCATGGGGAAGCCGTCTTGGCCATCGGAGGAAGAGGTAAATTCTTCAAGTTTGCCTTCATTTTGCAATGCGGTTCCATGTTGTTTCTGGTTTTTTGTGAATCTCTTTCGTATAGTTCTTGCTTGGATTTCACTGGTTTCTGGATTACGCGTTTTGTTTAATCACGTTTAGCTGGAAAACTTGAGTTGATATACTGAACGTGTTTTCTGATTTTTGATTCACTTAGTACATTTCGTATTGGATCCGTGCGTTAATGTTTTAGCTCAATGCTAGTATAGGGATCGAATGGGAGATTGTTCTTGAATCCTGACACAAATCTTTCTCTCTTGTGATTTTATATTGAATCTCTCCTATTTCATTTGTAATTGAGCTGTTTGGTTGTTTTAGTTAAATGGAATCAAGACGATTGTTTCGGAAATGTCCAAGAGAAGCAAGGAGGACGTTCGCGTAGTTGTCTCTCCCTATCGCATTTGTCCACTGGGAGCTCACATTGATCATCAGGTTAGTCCAAGTCGATGATATTAAAAAGTTTGCACCTTCGTCTCGTTGAAGTTCACATTGGTGCTGTACTATTATGCAGTAAGACCAACGACATTTTGCCTGGTTTTCATTTTTAGCGTTATACTAGTAAGTAATGGTTCTGGATTTAGAATCAGGATTTTATTTCCAAGATAACACTGAAGTTCTTTTGAACTCTCCTATTGGTTGCTAGGGTGGAAATGTTTCAGCGATGGCCATAAATAAGGGAGTGCTTTTAGGATTTGTTCCTTCTGGCAATGTTCAGGTAATGATCACGCAATCATAAACTTCTGCGGTACCTATTTGAATGACATAGTCCTGAATCTCAATTGAGAGACTAATAGCACTTCTTTAAAAAAATGTAGCATCAGTACAGGATGTACAATGCCTTAAAATCAGCTACTCACACGTGGGTTGAAATACATGTTATATTTTACTAATATTAAGTTTACGAAGAAATTGTTAGGTACTTAATCACCTTAGTGAACCACACCCCAAATCCAGCTATTGGGGTGGGAGAGCTTGGTCATTCCATTTTAACCAACATGGGACGAAGGTATTACCTTGGTTCTGAATAATACCCCATCATCGGCAACTGACATGTTGACGACTACTTCGACCATACTTCACTCGGTCACACCCATCAAAACTGTAATGGTTTATATCTGCATATGGTTGTAGTTCCTAGATTCACTCAATTTTTAGGACACTTTTAGAGGGCATTGGGGCAAGCATTTGGTTATTATAGTCCTAAGTTATTATAGTTGGGTTACAATGGTTTGTGTTTGAGTGTAGGTTATTTTAGTTTGAGAAGGAAATAGTAAACACCGTAGGAAAGAACAAAAAAATTGATGAATGTAAAACAGTAAATCCATAGCAAATAGTAAATACTGTAGTTAATGGAGGGTTTTGAAATATTGTTCACTAAATTGGAAAAATTGGAAAGTATAAAATAGTGTTTGCTGTAGCAAGGGGTGGTTATTGTAGTCTTAGACAATCCTTGCCCCAAACGGCCTTAACTGAGTTAAGGACTCATTGTTTGACTTGATAGTGGATGAGAGCACATGATAACCAGGTTATTGATGGTTTATAGTAGCAACGTTAAGATGGCCAGGAATGCCTTTTGCTTTTGAATAGCTTTTGGATTGATGTTTCAGCTATTCAAATCTTGCATTAGCTATATTCTACCTCAAGCCAATTTAAAACCAACTTGTAGTTAATCTGATCATGCCGTCTGCCCGATCACTAATCAGGGTAAGTACTAGAAGATATTTCCTTAGATTTTAGAACTCAGCTCCTTTACTTCGTACCCAAGTGTAAAAGTGTACTACTGTAGTGTGTGCACATGATATGAAGAAAGTTATCATCTTCAAAGGGAAACAAGAGTATGAGGAAAGTTAATGAAAGTAAAAGAAAGCAAATATCAATTACAAAGAAACTTATGATATTACAATTGCAAGCTCCTTTTGTTTGATGGCATTTATGCACATATATATGAATGTACGTATTTATATTCACACACATTCGTCTATTTATAAACAGGTTAAAGAACCTGCAATACCTTTACTTTTGTTTTATATTGATGAACCATGGTTGTTATGTGTATTACTAGTACTTTAATTTCTTGGGTTTTCAACTTCAGCTCCTAAAGAAACTTATGATATTACAATTGCAAGCTCCTTTTGTTTGATGGCATTTATGCACATATATATGAATGTACGTATTTATATTCACACACATTCGTCTATTTATAAACAGGTTAAAGAACCTGCAATACCTTTACTTTTGTTTTATATTGATGAACCATGGTTGTTATGTGTATTACTAGTACTTTAATTTCTTGGGTTTTCAACTTCAGCTCCTAAACATTTTTGTACATGGAGATGTTAGTCTCTACCTTATATTTCTTCATGAATGATCGAATATGCACGAACAGCTTGCTTTATCTTGAAACCCAAGTTTCCATATGATTAGAGATGTAATCTAATGTTTGGAGCTCTTGTAGGTTGTACTCCGTTCAGCTCAGTTCAAAGGAGATGTTAATTTCAGGTTTAGTACACTGTTTCAAATCTTTGTGTTCCGTTTCTTAAAACACTTGTGAAAGTATGCATCAATTACCACCCTGGCAATACTTTTATTATTGGTAGGTGAAAACTGCAGGATTTTCTTTCCTGAATTCATGTAAATAACACCACATTGCCTATAGGCTGAGATGAAATAATCCTTTACCATGCAATATCAAATGCTATCTCCTACTGCTGCTGTGATTGTGAATTGTCTGCAACGCAGCCTAAAAAGGCCAATTCATGTTGACTAGAAATAACTTAATCGCTAACTTAATTATGAGGCTGTCTCCAACTTGTTTGTTCCCTCTCCCTGCATCCAGTCATTCTCAAATAAAATTTCTACATTAGTTTGTTTGTCTCTTTTTAACTTTTTCTGCTAAGGTGAATGATTTCTTCTCTTTGGATCTTATTGCTCGCCTTTATTATATAACTATATCGCTCTGAGTACAGGGGACTAGAATTATATGTATGGGATTTCACTTCCTTTCATTTTTGAAACTAGAATTGTTTCTTATTTTGTATTTTGCCCGAAACTTTATGAGAAAGCAATATCATGCTTACTTTGAAGATTTAAAATGTAGTGGGACTTAATCGTCTGTTTTTGAATTTCGTGTTGATATTGGCCTACTTTTCACAGAGGTCTGCAAATGCTTAGTTTAGTTTTCTTGCACACTGCTGCAATAAACAATCATTGACTTTTTATCAAAAAAAGAAAAAAAAGAAAAAAATCATTGACTTATATTGTGCAAACTGCAGAGTTGATGAAAAGCTCTATCCAAACCACTGTAGTAACAAGAAAGAAGGGACTAAGGCAAATGGTCATGCTAAATTGCAAGAGGACATTAACTGGGGACGGTATGCTAGAGGAGCAGTATATGCATTACAAGCAAAAGAACATTGTCTTTCTCAGGTCAGAGACTATTCTTTGTTTTGGAGTTTGTAACTAATTTTTGAAGAACCCAGTAAAAAAAGTCACCGCCAAATAGTATATTAGATTTCACGATGTATAGTATTGCCTTTATTAAATGTTTAGTTTGTTTTTAACCAATTAACTATCGAAGTAGTCAGCTTTATAACTTGGAGACTTAGAGTCATTACCTAATATTCTGGCTGCAAGTGTCAACTGGAATTTAGAATGTCTAGGGTTTTACAATTATCAGAAGGTATTGTATCACTTTACCTTTAAACAATGCTCTGTTTATTCTTCATTCAGTTTCCACCAAGTTAAGTAGGATGTACCATTTTGCAAAGGGCTGTCCAGCTAAACTACAATAAAGTCCTTTTTTGTGCCTTGAAATCCTCAATCTCTCAATAATTTGTTAGGGTTAAGCAATATAGGTTAGTTACATTGGAGCATTAATATAATTGCCTTGTTTGCTGGAATCTTGACTAATGAGTGGGGAATCTGTAAACATTGGGTTGGCGTGTGTATTAAAAAATATAAAGTTAAATAGAACTTATTTTACTTTGAGGTGGATTTAAATACACTTTGAAGTTGTGAGGTAGCTAAAATATGTCTCAGATCTTTTATTACAATGTTGCAGGGGATAATAGGATATATTTATGGTTCTGATGGTCTTGACAGTTCAGGACTCAGCTCTTCTGCAGCTGTAAGTATATATATTTTTCTCATGCTTTGCGTTTGTCTCCTTTTGCTTTTTGACAGCTGTAAAGTCGGCTGATTGTTAATAGGATTAAATTACTTCATAAAATTTATTTACCAAGACTTGAGAGAATCATTCTTTCCTGGCAAATTAGATTGACACATGATTTAGCCAAAACGAAAGCAAGCCCTTATTTTTTTGGGTCAATTTTGTGGGCTCCTCTTTATATTTGAATTTTTATTCTATACAATTGAGGCTGTGGTATGTATATAAGTTTTGCTCCCTAGTGAATGTGTTCCAAACTCACAGCTTTGGTTACTTTTGCATGGAACTTTTTTTCCCTTTTTGCAAAGAGTCACTTTTGTCCTTTCCTAAGTGCAGAGTTCACAAGAGATATCATCACGTCATTTGTCTCCAATCAGTCCCTACAGAGCTCAAATTTGGTTGTTCTAGATTTTCTGGAAGGAAGGAGAATAGATCTTGAGCGATTAGATCAGAGTTAAAGTAGGGGTGATGACAATGATAGTTGGTTGGAGTGAGGCAATATGATTGTAGCGATGAGATTGCCAGAGAATGGAAGAAGGGAAGAAAGAGGATGCCCATCTCATAAGAAAGAATATTAAATTATTAATTTTGGCAAATCAGCAGGTTATAATGAAAATTTACTGTCACGTTTGTCAAGTAAGGGTTAAATGAGCTTTTGACCATTTAGAATCCTTCCTAAAACCTAAAGTACCAAAATGTTGCTTGCCTTGTGGACCAAATAAACACCAACTCTAAACTTCAGGCCAATAAGTCTACTTTTCCCTATATTATACTATACTAGTTAAACTTTATGCTTTGGGGCGAGAGTTTTTTTTTTAAAAATAAAAAATAAAAAAGGGTCCTATTTCATATATATAAATTAATATACATTTGGCCGATCATTCTCACTTTGAACAAGGAAATAATTTTTTTAATTAAATATGTGTGAAACATATTTTGCGGAATAAGAAACTTTTCAGGTGATTGCAATTTGCAATGATGTACGTAGTTATCTAAAACCCCTAAGTGGAGTCACAAAAGACTACTATGTGATTTAAAATTTTAGAGTGATGGGCCCGAGTCTCAAAGGAATTTGGTATTATGCAAAGGCGCACCACCTGAAGTCTGTTGTAAGTCTTCAATGGAAAAATCGAATATCACGTTTTATATTGCAGGCTGTAATGTAGCTATACATTAAACTGAATTGTAAAGATAAAGTACAAAGTGGGATGTTTTCCCCCGTTTTTTCTTAGAATGTTACATTGCTAATTTTGAAGCTCGTAGTGAGAGGTCTCAGTTTTAATAATGAAGTTCTAATATTTTTAGCTTATGGTTGACAGGTTGGATTGGCTTACTTGTTAGCGCTGGAAAATGCAAATAATTTAACAATATCTCCAACAGAAAATATCGAATATGATAGGTGGGTAGTTTGATTTCTAGATTATATTTCTGCTTCGTATAGTCAACTGGTCTGTCTGAGATTACAATGCTACTAGTTTATATGTTCAAATTACCATGGTAACACAAATTAGTTTGGCCTGCTTCTATAAGAATGGAGCTTAACAGCAGTTATATTATTTCCACATCTCCTTCATGTAGCTGTTCTATCGTGAACTATTCCCTTCAGTTAACTTCAATTTTAATTCATTGACACAGAAAATTTTGAACTTCATATAATTTTTTTCAAGTGCATCCTTCGTTTTGAAATCACCTTGGTGAGGGTTGCACTGGCACAGTTTCCTATGCACCACTATTCAGCCTGCCAATTGATAATAAGTAATCTTATAAACTTTTGGTAAGGTGATAGATGAACAATTAATGTCCGAACATCTGATATGGGGCATTTTCTGGAGATTCACAAATGCGTGGGGTGATATTACTTGGGTCAGTTTGGTATTGCATTAGAAACAATCAGCTGCACTTCATCAAAATTGCTCAAATCATTTATTGCAGTGATGTAGTTTTTTAGAAAAGGTTATTGGTGATACTATTCTTTTAGATCATTATTCAATAGAGATTTTAATTTTTAATAATAAAGAGATTCATTATTAAAAGATTAACGAATCAACTCTTGAGTTGCTTCTCATATTTACTATTAAATGCAGAACCTTATTTACAAATCAATGTGAAATGGTTAAAATAATTATTTGCCATTAAGAAATTCAAAACGATTACCAAATGCAGCTAAACGTGAACTCTCGATGTAATTACATTCACATGTTTTTATATATCGTTTTTTGTTTTGTAATGTAGGCTAATCGAAAATGGATACTTGGGTCTGAGAAATGGCATACTGGACCAATCAGCAATATTACTTTCAAGCTATGGTTGTCTATTGCACATGAACTGCAAGGTAGTGAATTAATTATGCACTGTTGTGTTTTAGCAAATATTTTATTATGTTGTACAGAAGAATTTTATTTCATCTACCATTTTATCATTTTGAATATTTTCCAAGCTTCTAACTACGTGATATACTCGATTTATTGATTCTTTTTAGTACAAATTCTGTAAGATTTTATGCTAGTTAATTCTATAAATGAAAGACTTGTACAGTTTATTCTAATAATCACACTGTATTTTGGAAAAGTAAAAAGATTCTTTTGTGTTCGTAATATTGGCTAGGATTAGGAGACAGTTTCTGTATGTAAATTTTTAAATTACCCCTTTTGAGTTGGGCAATACGTTATTCACTCTTTTTTCGTTATCTTCATCTTCCAATTTTTTCTCTTTTGTGAGCGTGTGTGTACACCTGTAAATTATTTGAATTTTATTATAATGTTTCTTCATATTAAAATTTTATAATAGCCAGAGTTGAGTTTTGCAATTGCTTTTCTTTTCCGTTTGATATATCCCCTTTTCTAGTTGGTTGAACAATAATAGTTATAGCATGTAGGTCAAGTTTTTCCATCGATTTCATAAAAATGCCCTGAATATTTCTTAAAATGATATATTACTAAAATTAGGTATAAACACTACTTAACCTAATTGGGGGAAGAATTAAGTATAACAATATGTGTATTTAAAATATAGACTATCTATACTTAATAGCCAGGGCCGTTTTCAGTGAGCGCATAAGCTTATGGAGACTGCTTTTCATGTTATTCCCTTTTGTTTATTTTTCATATGTATCTAAAGGAAAAAGGCTTGTATCATATATATAAGATAATAGCAACGTTATGGGGTGCACAATCAAAGTTAATGTAAGCATTGACATAAAGGTTTCTTCTATAAAAGCGTACCGCTAAACAAGGAGCAAATATATTTGCGTTACAGGCTTACAACTTATATTTTTGCCCCTGGTGTTCTCTTCTTTTTGGTAGCTTTCTTCCCTTCCAACGTCTAATCAGCCTTGGCAATGGTTAAACAGTCATTTAACCTTTACTCTTTTTGGCTTGTATTATTCTTCACACTCAGATGTGCAAAATTAGACTACTCGGGCATAATGCTTGTTTTTCCAGTAGCTTCCGATTCTTTTCAATAATGGCAATTTGATCATATTTTTCAGAAACCAGCCTTCAATCCTTTTAGAATGTACTGGCTTTGAGTGTTTGGGTGTCTATCTATTTCTTTCAAAATTCTGGGTTGTCCCATGTTTTATCCTTTAATTATGACCGTCATTTGTCTCACAATTCTTATTTGGCATGTGAAGACTAAGGATTTCAAGCTTATCCGCCCACTTGATATGGAAAGCAGTCTAAAATCTGAGAAGCAGAAAGCATACCAAATTTTATTAGCATTTTCAGGATTGAAGCAGGCTTTGACAAATAACCCTGGATATAATCACCGTGTTGCAGAGTGTCAAGAGGCTGCAAAAATTCTTCTGAAGTACTATTTACTCCCTTCTTGTTTACTGTTTTATTTTTTTTGAAAAGGAAACAAGTCACTTTATTCGTATAAATGTAAAATGAAAGAGACTAATGCTCTTCTTGCTTACTATTTTAGTTATTACTGATTTCATCATATCAGAACATCTTCCTTCTGTGCTTTTAAAACCGTTCACGTTTAAGGTCTTAAGTTTGAATCGAGTTTGGAATTAGGTCTTTGATCTTATATGCTTGAAGTTGGGATGGAGTATAATCACAGAAATATCTTGTCGAGTTTCTATTTTAAGTGC
>JBBPDI010000009.1:23344756-23356223 GCA_037974545.1 Cucumis variabilis | reverse complement strand
TATTGGATTTGGATTATTAAGACAAAACTAATATTATAATCAATAACAATTATTACAATAATAACACTTTATTAATATCAGTCAATGGATTATATTTATAATCTACGAGTTTTAGGACATAAATCCCAACAAGTGACCATGGTCTCGTGATTCTTGCTTAGTATGTCAAACATACTATACAAGGGATAGACATGGGCCTTGTCATTGCCTTTGTCCAAAGGTTATATGCATCCCTGACATTCTGAGATACATTTCGAGTAAGGAAAGGAGGTCATTCCTCCACTAAGACGAAGCGTAGATAATTATTAACTAGAATCTTATTCAGGTTTGACTTCCACATTGCATAATTTTTACCGCTTAATTTTTTATTTTTAAGCAGTTGAATAATTGAATTTGAATAATCTTAATTTTTACCTCTGAAACAATCAATTGGTCGTATTAGTTATATTTGTCTTAACCCATTATACAAAATAATCAAATCAATTTAGCAAAAACAAGCAATCAAAGAACCATAATCAAACAAACGATTTAGTTTTTGCAATGATACTTTAGAAGTTTAGAGTAACAGGAACCGAAGGGTGATCAGCTACTCCTTTTCTGAATTGAGACAATCTCAGCTAATAACTAACACCAGAATAACTCATATTCTTATAGTTTTTAGCTACCGTTGTTCAGTCAAGGATTCATTAACTAACTTAATTCATCTCGTAAGTATGACCCTACCATTTTCAAATCCTAGAGGTATGCTTCAACAAGCTACCAAAAGGAAAGACAACTGTTGAAGATTAAACTAAGAAACTCTATTCATTTCTGGAGTTTGTGTCGTTTTGACTTCTACAATCAGGCCCTCCGAAGGGATGGTCGCGCTAAAATGACACACGGATGGATCATAGAAATCTCATGGTGCAACCTAATGGAGGAGACCGTAGGATACATTGACACACGTATTTCTTCCACTTACTACGAATATTTCTCCTATTCACCTTGTTATTGACTCATACAAACACTCTAGGAAGGGAGGTCGTTCCCAGGACGACATAAAGCCGAGTATGAATCTCACGTGTGAACTCTTAGGGACGTGAGAGCTAAAAATTGATATAATATATATACCATTTTTCTTCCACTAAAATATTCTATTAATTTAGGTTTTTTTTTACTTAGCTAAATTTTGGCTAAATAAATCTATCTAAGTTTATTCTTATTATAACTCTTATAATAAAACTTTACTATAAAGTTTTTAGGTGCACTAAACTATTTAATTTACCTAGTCACATCTCATTCTTAATAGGAATAAGGTTAATTCAATGCCAGTTCTGAGTTAGTTCCCAGGTAGGAGGTGTTCCGTAAACTGTTAACTTAAGTACCCCCAGCCTTTGATAGAACATTACTGATGGAGTTTCCTTATAACCTTAAAACCTATTCACTCTTAGGGTTTTTAGGTATATTAAACCATTTAATTTATCTAGTGGCATCTTATGTTAATAGGAATAAGATTAATTTAAGGTTGGTTTCGACTTAGTTCCTAGGTAGGATGTGTTCCATAAACCGTCAACTTAAGTACCCCCACCCTTAGACAGAACTTTACAGATGGAGTTCCCTGTAGTCTTATCCTATTTGTTCTATTTAGTTTCATTAAACTAAAAAAATAATTCTAATCCAATTATAATTAATGTGATCTTAGGTCTAATTAATTTTAAATAATTTAAAATTATATCAAATTAATCCTAAGATCCTATGTTTGCATGCAACTCTTTATTATAGGTTGACAATTTCTAATTATTAAATTTTATATTTATTATAAAATTACTTAATTAGCCCTATAATATGCATACTATGGTTTATTTAATTAAAAAAAATTTTAATTAAAGAAATAAACCATACAACATGCAAAATATTATATTAATCTATGGATGTAATATGCTCAATGCAAATTTGATTTTTTTATCTTAATTAATATAATATTTATATAAAAAAATCGTATAAATAAAAGAAGCATCCATAAGACATTAATTTAAATATAACAAATTATATTTAACTAAGTAATGTGATGTGTCATCCTTATCCAATTTCATATATTTAAAATACCAAAATACTTTAAATGACTCATAAAATTCAAAATCATGCATTAATGAAATTCAAAATCATGCATTAATACTAAATATTATAACATTTATAATATAAAAAATGCATGAACATGCTTAGAAAATCATGCAACTAAAATATAACTTTTATATTTAAGAATGATGCATGATAATTATAATCCTAAGGTGGGATTTTAAATTATATGACATACATTATGCAAATAATTAATTTAATAAAACATCACATGTAATAATAGATTAAATAGCAAAATAGACCGAATTTGACACCCCTAAAAATTAATCAAATTAATATAATTATATTAATTTAATTTAATGAATTAAAACAACAGAGAATTAAAAAAAATGGAAAAACCAGACAAAATCACGAGATTAGAACATGAAACCCACGACCTCTAGCTTTCAAGGTGGTAGTTCAACCACTGTACCAAATCATCAACAATAATTCTTAGAAATGCGCAAATTATATATCTCTGTTTCTATTTTCCTTTTCTTTTTTTTATTATTTTTTATTTTTTACAAATCCGCTGTTGCACTGGAAATCATCACTTCATAGCAACTCTTATCATCGAATGCCATTGAATGACATGAACTTACATACTCGATTACAGAATTAAAATGTCCAAAACAACAGGCTCTTATATTAATCAAATTAATGAAAAACTGTTATCTAAGGTGCAAAAATAAAAAACATCTATTTTGCAAACCTCATTCATAATGTAAAAAAAATTCCATCTAAACCAATGCAAATTTTAAAATTCCTAATTAATATTTAAAATGGCTCTGATATCAATAGAAGGGATGAAAACCCTATGTTAGTGAAAGATTTTACAAGACTAAGTTACCTAGGTTATCCTAGTCAAATAGAAATCTAACTAGTTAACGGAGTTACATCTAGTGGTTACTATTTTACGGTCCAGTCTTATGCAATCTCATTTCATAGGATACCCTCACTTGCATGTCAACCACACGAACGCGTTGGATCATTGCGTTTGTATCAAATACAAAGTGAGTTGTATCTATATTATTACCAGGATAAGGTATCCAGCCTTATCCTTATACTATAAACCCTTTAAGTTGATCTTGAACATTGATTCCTATATGTCTCTACATACTGTTCAAAACTCATTAAACAGCTTAAGATGTTAGTTTATTGAATTTGAGTTATTAAAACAAAATTAATATTATAATCAATAACAATTATTACAATAGTAACACTTTATTAATATTAGTCAATGGATTAGATTTACAATCTACGAGTTTTAGAACATAAATCCCATTTTATGGTTCAGTCTTATGTAAACTCTACGGTTCAAGATCACATCGTTTGTATTAACTACAAAGTAGAAAACTAAATACAAAGCGAGCTGCATCCATAGTGTCCCCAAAATAAGATGCTCAACCTTATTCGTATATTATAGACTATTTAGGTTATATACTCGAAGTTGATCCATGATTATGTCTCTATATCTCAAGTTCACTCAAAATACTATTGGGACCTTAGTTTATTGAATTTAAGATTATAGTGTTTAATTTCACTTATAAATTCTTAATAACGACTTTATTGAATAGAATATGATTACTACAAACTACGAGTTTTGAGACAAAAAATCCAATAGATTTGTGGTCATACTTAGGTAAATTTAACTTGTTATGGCATTTAAAGTGCTACTTAAACACTTTTTAGATATTTTGTAGTTGGTTTTTAGTTTGAAAGTTGCACTTGAGTAGTTTTAACTTGTTTTGAGAGTTAAAGTGCCACTTAGACCATTTTTAGAGATTTTGGGATTGGTTTTGAATTAGGAAGGCACACCTTGGATATTTGTAAGGGCACACCTGGAACAAGAAACAAGCAACAATAACACCAAGCTACAAGTTTAGACGTGGTTATGTATTCAACGGCTGTAAAGGACGAAGTTCAAGCAATAATGGTGAGAAGGAGTAGATTGTCTAAGGAGCAATTAACAGATATAGATTTTAGAGTGTGGATCTCAAAGTATCTATTGGACAGATTTGGCAACCCTAGAGGGAGGTGAATAGGGTTTAATTAATTTTTTTAACAAATAAGCCTAAATTTAAACTAATTAGATAATTCTTTAATTAAAAAAAAACTTTAGCTAAATTATGCTAAGCAACAAGATTAATAAAAAAGTATGTAATAGAGTATGCAATCAAACTCAACGAACAAAAATATGTAACTAAAATTAAATACAAAAATAATTAGAAAAAAGTTAAAATAGAAAACATCGTAATTTTATAGTGGTTCGTCAAACTCGGCCTACATCCATTTTTTCAAGCACCTCTTAGGATTTTGATTGAAAACCTTACTTTGACTCTTTCCACGGATTAGAGCTGAATTGCTACTTGCTCCTTTTTCTAGTTCAAAAGCAAACTCAATCCTTTCCATAGATTAGGATCCAATCGTCACTATATATTGAAGTTTTAAAAACACACAAAAGAAATCTCTTTAAAAAGAGTTAGTATACAATTTTAAACTCACAAATTATTAAGCCTCACAATACAATGAGAATTCTCTCAAAGACAAGATGAAGAGAATGAAAATTAGAAGCTTTAGAGAGAATAACAATGGTGACTTTTTCACTTGTTGAGGATTGTAAAAGTTGTTAAAAAATTTAGGAAAAAATGAAGTATTTAAAAAGAGAGAAAAGATATTAAAATCTAAAATCATTTTGGGTCTTTTGATATAAGTAAAAGAAAATTAAATGGTTGAGATTTAAACTCAATTAGCCATTAGATACAAATACAAATAACAATATAATAATATGTCATTTTTAAATTAATTAATTTAAAGCCCAAATAAAACAAAGAGGAATTTTCAAAAACAGCAAATTTTACAAAATATCTACAACCTATAGCAAATTCTATCACTAATAGTCATTAATATGCTATAGTGATAGAAGACTATTATTGATAGAATCCAAAATTTTGCTATAACTTGTAAATATTTTAATTTATTTTGTTTTTTTTAAAAATGGCTCAAAACAAACTTACCATCTTTTTAAAAAAAACTAGTCGTTAACACAAAAATAAATCAAAATATAATAATATATTCTTTTTAAAATAATTTGTTTCAAACCCAATAAAATAACTTCACCATCTTTTTCAAAAACTAGCAGTTAGACACAAAAATAAACAATAATATTAAATTCATTTTCTTTTAAAAAGCCAATGAAAAACAAAAGCTTCTTCGTTTGAACTCTTATTTGGGTGATTTAAGAAGTGTCAAATTTATTGTTTCAAGCTCTACATTATGTACTATCCAAAATAATAAAATTGTCAATAAAAATTTAGATTTGTAAATTAAAGACCAAAAAGTCTAACAGTATATAGTGGAGAATATATAGTGGAAAAGATGGTGGAGATAGCATATCTAACGATGAGTTCGCACACAAATCTATAAAGAGTTTAATGAGAGGATTGGATCTGAGTGTTCAGATCTACACGTGGGTCCTTGCCAATGTCCAATTAAATTTACAAAGGCATAGATGGAAATTGGCAGTAGAGGAAAACTAGAAACCAATTAATCTCTGGTGTCACGTTGATTATTGATATTGTTGTAGTTTACACATATAATAGAAGCAAAGACAAAAAAAAAAAAAAAAAAAGTAATTTGAGGAGAAGTGGGAGTAAATTGAGGAGTAAGGGGCACTACCTTGGGTTTTTTTGTTCAGAATA
This sequence comes from Cucumis variabilis, assembly GCA_037974545.1. Lineage (NCBI taxonomy): Eukaryota > Viridiplantae > Streptophyta > Magnoliopsida > Cucurbitales > Cucurbitaceae > Cucumis > Cucumis variabilis. Next base: position 23,350,428 of record JBBPDI010000009.1, on the reverse strand, counting down.
ACCAAATTGCATAACATAACCATTTAATTAATCCATACAGGCATACACCATTTCATGCCATATGGACTAAAATCTGTAAATAAGCACTAAAGGGCCATTTGAGTTTCACCCAATATCAATAGTTGTTGTGGACCCAAAGACAATCAAGCGCTACCCTCAACCTAAGATGGAACAACAGTCAACAAATATTCCAACCAAAATTACTTGAATTTGTTCAACACATCAACATCCCTACTTAGATTTTCCTCAATAAACTTCAACTATTCACAGTTAAAATGAAAGACAGCAGTGATCGAGCATGAAAACAAAGCTCGTGCTGAACAAATCGAGGCAAAACGACATACACTTTGCATTCAGAAGATGGAGTCACGCGGCGGAGGGTGGCGTGGTTGGGTAGAATCGCGGCGGCGGCGGTTGACAACTAGAACTGCCGAATCGTGGTGGCGCGGCTTAGACCAGTGCGGACGGAACCCGATGAAGATGCGACGGTGGAACGGTGAGGTTCACGGAGAACGAGGAGATCGGCGGTGGCGTTTTGCGTTTGAAGGACGAACGCGATGGATCTGGACGGAAAAGAAAGAAGGAAATGGCGGCTGGGTTTTCGTTTTCGATCGACGATGGGGGCGGCGCAACGAACGGAATAGAAAAAAAAGGTTGGAGATGGCGGTCGGAGGATATAAACAGAAAAGGAGAAGAGGAAGAAGAAAAATGCAGGGGGGTCTGAGCACGCGCGAGAGGGGTCCAAATTTTCTTTTCTATTAATTTTTTTATATATAGTAATAATAATTAATAATAATAATAATATATATTTTTTATTATTATTATTTCCAAATACTTCTCCCTTTCTTTTCTTTTCCTTTCTATTTAAAAAAATTCTCTTAAAAGAAGTAAATTGTGTCCAACAAACAATTAAAATCTTAAAAATAAAATATTTCGATTAAAATCAATTACCTTAGCGCTCGGGATGTTACAAACCAATTATCAAAATAAAAGCTCATGAAAATATTCTCATCAAAACATTAAGATAAGAAAGTTATTTGCTATAATAAGAATTTATAAATATAACTACAAAACTAAGCTTAAGGTCATATCTTATAAACATTACAACAATTAAACATTACAAAATTAGAATACCCACGTGTTATAACTAAATGAAGAAAATTCACATTTCATATTACTTCGACAGTCTTTGATAGTTGGCACCATTGCAAATGAATATTGTTCCTTGTTATAAAGTTTGCACCTAGACACTCCTCAATTATCAAACAATGCTAAGACAAGCAATTACACAACAAAGGAAATTCCTCGAACAAGTTGTAATATGTACCTTTATAACACAATTTATTTTTAAAGCACAAAAAACACTTTCAACGAGACTAAAATGAAACAAAATATACTTTAAACCACAATTTATTTTTCTTTGAGAGAGAGTACAAAAGACTATGGACATACAAAACTCACGAAAAGTTTCGAGGGTAGGCACAAAACTAATGATTACCGAGAAACCTATAAATTCTGCTACCCTCGAAACCTATAAATTCTGAAGGATTAAAAGAGAGAGATAGGAAACAAAACCACCCATTACTACAAGAATTTTGGTCTGTGCCAATGCAGAAAAGCTAACATTATAGTTCCTAAAAAAATAGCATAAGTAATCATTGTGGTTTGTGAATTAGATTCAAGAGATCTAAGACATAGGCCTAAATCAACTATCTCATAAAACTTGAGCAATTCAGCAATACTACCTCTTCCATTGGTCCCATCTTATCAATCGCCACACCGACAAATAGATGAAGTTGTTGAGATAAAGTAAAATCTAATCAACTGCAACTCGTACCTAAGATTAACACCTTCCTCCATCTACTCATTCAAAAATTTCATCAAACCAATAACCGTAGTCTACTATAAGGATCCTAAAAAATCTAATCAGTTTAATTCTTACATAGTATTATTATTTATTGAGCAGAGCTGCAAGCCAATGAATCCAGATTGAAAAGCCTATCTAAAGTGAACAAGTAGACAACGTTGAAAGAAGGTGTTAATCTTAGGTACTCAAGCTATATCTTTACTAGCTAACCTTAACTGAAATTTCATTCAAAGTTAATTAAGTCTGAAGGTTCAACATTCCCAACATTCAAGTCATAACGACGAATGTAGATAGGAAACATGAATATTCATAACAACAAATGTAGATTGTGGAACAGACTATGAGACAAATCAAGTAGTTTCTTTGTTTTCCAAGAGCAGTCAACACTAAATGAATGAATAAATAAATAACAAGAAACATAGACCTTTAGTTTGCAGATCATAAACAATAAAATTTCTAATGCAATATAAATGTGATTAATGATGCCAACGATGAGAAAATAACAATTACATATTAAAAACTACAAATATGTTTAGAGAGAGAATCTTTCATAGATAAAGTCTTAGTTAAAAAGCTCGCTCATGAAGAAAAAAAGAGCATACGAATTACAAAAAAATGAGTTACCAGTGAAGATGTGGATTCCACTGGTTTAGAGGCCGAGGATGTTCCAACCCAAACCGATTCCAATTTGGAGCTTCTTTCTCTGCTTCAACTAAATTTTTTTTGTCAAACTCAAAATCAAATTGGAAATTGCTTCGAGGAATATCTCCAAGTGGAGATAATTGAGGCTTTAAGAAAACGTCAAGTCATTAAAACCCAAAGCAACCATAGAACTCAACTGAAAGCACCAATATCAAGATGCAATCCACACTTCAAATCCTTATCCATAGAAAAGAGAAGTTATTCACTTACGCAATCTCAACAATTTGTTTTTTTTTTCTTTCACAAGCAGAAAGGAACTTGTCGTACTCTCTCACGAAGAAAAAGAAAAGAAAAAGGGGTTGCATGCACGACGTTTCGACTGCGTGTGACGTGCTACGAGGAGTTGCGACAGCGTGCGACGAGGGGTTGCAACGGTGTGCACGACGAAGTTGGGGGGGTAAGGAAGCGAGATTGCAAAACTGGGGGAATTTTAAGAAAGGAAAAATTAAAAAAAATGGTTTTTTTAATAAAGGGTCAACTAGAAGAATAGCAATTTTAAAATTACCATTTTGAAAAATAGTTTTTTTTTTCAAAAATGGCAAAATGAAAAAAAATACAATAAATAAGAATTTGAAAAAACCCACCCAAAATATCCCTATACATATAATGTAGCTACTTTCTTAGAGCTAAAATATAATAAATACACTCTAATAAATTTTGAATACATACTTGTCCAATCAAAGTCAGAACTCTTCATCTTCATGCTTCATTTTTCATTTTTGTTTTTCGTTTCTCATCTTCCATTTTGAAAATCTTCCTTCGCCTCCACTTTCCATTTTTCTTTTTTGATCTCTTTTTCTTCGAGCGGGCAAACCACAATCTCCATCCTCTTCCATTTGAAGTTATTGATTCATCTTCCTTCATTTCCACTTTCAATTTTTCTTTTCTGATCTCATCTTCGTCGAGCGGGCAAACCTCAATCTCCATCCTCTTCCATCTGAAGTTTAAATTTCTAGAAGAAGAATATCAACATTTGAAGCACGCAAACACTATTTTCATTTTCCATCTTCCATATTTGATTTTCAAGTCTACAACCTGTAAACGCTTGGGTGGAAGAACAAAAACCTTCACTCAAAACAAAAAGATACAAAAGTAATCTTTCTTGTCTCTTATGGAAATGTTAGCTGATTTTTTTTAAAAAATTAATATTATTTATTTAATAAAATGTATATGAAATTTAGGAGATTTTATCTAAAGACACAATATCTTAGCCTACTTTATTAAAAAAATAAATTTTAAAAAATAAATTACGATCTAATATGAAATCTAATTTTAATTTCTAAATTATTAAGGGTTTAAAGATTATTTTGAAATAAAAAGGATTGAGATTTAATTTTCAAATAATAATAATAAAAAGGTTGAGATCAGAAAAATAATTTTAATTTTCAAATTCAAAATTCAAAATTTTAAAATAAATTAAGATCTAATACGTTATTTTAAAATAAAAAAAGGATGACGAAAAGGTTAGTATATTTAAAATAAAAAAAGGTTGAGATTTAGCCAATAAAAATTAATAATATTATTATTTTGAAATAAAAAAATGAATATAACTGTTAAAATCTTAACACAATAGTGAAATAAAAAAAATGAATAAAGTTGTTGATATCTTTTAAATCCCAGATATTAGGAAGAGATTATGATAGAGTTCTCTACATTATTAACACGATGAAATTAATTACATACTCATAAGTGCATATCACAAATTAATTATACTTGAAATACTTTTGATCAACTCATAACTGTATATCACAAATTAATTACACAGACAAGACTTTTGATAAGAACACAATATATCGAAATAATTACATTAATTACACTTTTAAACCAATATATACTTTTAAACAAATATTGATATAAATTTTAATTTAATTTATGTTATTAATTCATTTTCACCATTGTATGAATCAATGGTATCGAACTAATTATATATATAATGCTATATTTTTAGAATAAGTTAACTAGAATTTAATAAGAAACATTGGAAAACAAACAAATAAGCGACTTCTAAGTTAAACAAAAAGAGCATAATGTTATTTTGAAATTGCATTTTAAAATCAATAGTTGAGATGGGTTGCTATATTTTTTTCTTTTTGGAAAGGTATTGTAATAAATGCAGGGGTGAGGATTTGAACCCGAGAGCACCTATCTACAGGCACATATAGGTGCCAGTTGAGCTAAGCTCTTATTGGCATTGTTATATTTTTTTCAGATAAAAAATAATTAAATGTTGATAAATGCAGGACAAAATTAATTATAATAAATAATTACAGTAAATAATTACAGTTGAGGAAGGTGAGTATTTTGGTATTTTATAAAATACATGCACGTGCAAAATATGTTATTTGCTAAAATTCAAAAGAAAAAGTGGTTTTGCCATTTTTCAAAATGACCCCTAAAAATGTTAGCTATATCTCTTATTCACTACAAGAAAAATGGTCTACAACGACAGTTATTTACTGTCACGAACGAAATCCATAACAGTTTTAAAAAACTGTCGCAATAAGTTATTTCATGACATAGAATAAATGTCGTTAACAACTATTATATGACAGTAAATAACTGTCGTACTTTATTTTATGACAATAAATAACTGTCATCATTCGCTTATTAACGACATGTAAAAAAATGTCACGAATTCGTTTATTATGACATTTTTTAAATGTCATCGATATGTCAATTGCGACAGTTTTTTTCCAAAAACTCTCATCGTTATCTTATTGACGACATTTATTTCCTGTCCACTTTAGGGTATTCGTGACAGTTTTGTTATAAATTTAAATGTCATTGTTTCACTATTGACAACATTTTTTTCAGTCATATAATGTGCAATTGTGACAGTTATTCTATAAAGTTAAATGTTATTATTTCCCTATTGACGACATTTTTTTGCTGTTAAATATATGGCAATCGTGACAGTTTTTTTTTTAAAAAAATTATCATGTTTTATCTATTGACGATATTTTTTTCATGTCACAGATAGGACAATCGTGACACTTAATTTTGCAAAAAAAAATTGTCATTGTTATCGTATTGACGACAATTAATTATTGTCACAAAATCATATATTACGACATTTATTTTCTATTGCAAAATTCTCAATTAC
>JBBPDI010000009.1:23138795-23150554 GCA_037974545.1 Cucumis variabilis | reverse complement strand
CCCAGAAGTAGTTTATGGGAAATGAGAGAATGGAGAAGGAATATAATTGAATAAATAAATCCAAGATAGAGAATCGATAACTTCCATTTCTCTGCCACAAATTCCATTAGTTTCCACTAAAGGCAGAGAGTAAAAATGTTCAAACTGATTCATAGGTTTTAGTAATAGTGTTTCGTTGGTCCTTTTGAAGATTCAATGTTCATTCCCGAAAGAGAAACATGATAGGAGAGAAAAGTATTTATACAGTGGAAAATAATTGTTGGGTTTTATTGAGAGATTAAAAGGCCCATTAGGCCCAGCCCAACTACATAAAAATGTGTCTATCGGCCTAGTCCACACAAATGGCAAATTATATTGATAAAGGCTAGATTTTAAATTTTTTTAAAAAAAGAATTATAACTATAACAAAATACCAAAATATTGTAAAAGTAAAGATTATTTAACATGTATAATAATTTAACACTTTAAAATTAATATTAAAATACAAAAATCAACAATGTGAAAGGGACACGTGCCCCCTGGCCCCTTAGTAGATATGCCCTTGGGTGTAACAAAATAAAAAAACATGTCAGCTATGTTTTAAATATTCCAGATTTGCTCTTCTTTTCCATCTTTATTCTATAATTTTCTTTTCCTTTTCATGTCCTTTTCTCTTCTTTTCAAATTTTCTTTTAATTTTTTTCAAACTGTTATTTAATTGTTCAATATCGTGTGTAAATGTAAAAGATCCTTACAAAAAATTGTTGCTGCCAAAGAATCTTTAAAAGATTGTTTTTTCACTTCAAATTTAAATGTGCAGCAAAGAATAGCCAAATCTAAACAAGTAATAAATGAATCATGACTTGACATTTTTTAATATTTTCACATGTATTTTTTAGTTTTTGAAATTTTTCTATAAAATGTAAATATTCTTTTTTTATATTTTCTTAAAAGAACCATATGAATAAAGGTAAAGGGTTGAGATTCAAACCAATAAATATTTCAAAAATTGCAATTCAATATTTATATATGGATTATAACTATAATTGAAATGAAGTATCAATTTAAATTTACATTATTGTGTCTTTTTTTTTTTCTTGTTTAGACATTTGTTTAGTATATGTCAAATTTAGAAGAAAAAAAAAGGAATTGTTAGATTCATTGAAGTTTCTAAACTAATGAAATAAACATTGATTTTTATTATAATCAATAAACTATTATGTATATCATTTTCATTCATTTTTATTCCGGTCCCCTTAACATTTTATCAAAACACTTCATTTTAAATTAAAAGTGTTTTTTAGTCTTTTAATTAAAAGTTACAATTAAATTTAGTTTCTAAATTTTTAATTTTTAGTGATTTAGTTTGTATTCTTTAAATTTTATAACATTTTAGTTTATGAACTAAGTTCGGTGTCTACCTCTTTGATTATCTAACATTATTGACAAATGTCTTTAAGATTCTCACTCATAGCTGTAGCTATGTAATTTAGCTCATATTTGTCAAATTACCTATCAATAGTGTCATTTTGTTGATTTGTAAGATATACATATATTAGAGAGAATTCACGAAATTTGAAGAAAATGAGAAAATTTGATAATTTTATTTAATTATTATATTTAATTATTTTAATATTTCATATTACGGTTGTACCTCGTTTTTACAACATTTATTATAATTTAAGGTTTACTATTTATTCTCAACCTTTTTAAAAGAGGGGCAATTTTTTTATGCATACATAAAAGGAAAGATTTTTAAGTAACAATATAGAGAAGTTGAAAAGTGATAAAAGTGAAATAGAAAACATTTGTTAAAATAGGACAAATTCAACTATGAAATGGAGGGTTATGAAGAAAGAAGTGTAACCAATAATAGACACATCCATTTTAATTGAATTCAAGATACTGGTTGTTATTGAATTTATGAAATCACACAAACATAGAGCGAGCCAACGGTCAATTTCATTTCTGTTTCTCTATCAGTGACATCTGATCGTATTAAAGGAGAATTGTCAAAAATAATAAATTTGACAAAATATTTACTAACATTATAATAAAATTTTTAGATTCTAAATAATAGACATGAATAGTTACTCATATGTTTCTACCAGTGACATTAATAGCTAATAATAGAAATCTATCCGTTTTTATCGTTGGTATAATCTACAATTTTGCTATAGTTTATAAATATTTTAATTTATTTTGATATTTTAAAAAATACTCCTATATTTTATTTGTTATTGTTTTTTAGAGCTCCATTCATCCCTAAATTTTGTTGGTACTTTCTTCTTCTTCTTCTTTTTTTTTTTTTGAGAAATTTTTTTATTACATATTCAATTTTTGTCGTTTTTTAAGTATTGAAATATATATACACACATATATTGAGAATGTTTCTACATTTATAACTACCAATTAAATTTTCAAATAATAAATACAAATTTTTCTACATTTCTTCCTCATCTCTTCATTTTCAGATTTCTTGAATAAAGTTTTTGTTCTCCATTTGAAGATGGTAAGTTTCGTTTTCTTCTTCTTTTTAAGAAAGAGAACAAAAAAGAAAATTATTATAGAGGTAAATTTGGCTTGAGATTTCGTTGGCCACTTGGATATAATGTTTATAGATATAAATTGTTTAAATAATAGTGTATCTATGAAAAAATATTTTTTCCAAATCTTTTCTATAACGAATTACTACATCCATCCCTTTCATTTTCTTTTATAACCTTTTATATTAAAAAAATTATTATTAACTTTTGAATTACAAGATTTTTTAGAGTTAAAAAGGTTGATTAGTGTTCTAATTGAAATTTCCTTGATCAATATTTTATCATTTGAGATATGATATAATATCAAAATTGTGATAAAAAAAAGTGGTTAATAATACAATATTGTGTTCTTTTAAAGAATTTATCATTATAAATTATGAGTTATCGTCTCTTTAGTGAAACAAACAAATAAATCTATAATGATAGTCCTAATTATATACCATGATAATTCACTTAGTTAAGTTGTGAAAATTAAATATTTAATAATTTTAAAAGTTAAACAAGATAAATTGTTAAACTAAGTTGAATTTATCAAATTTGTTAATTCATGAGGGTAAAGATTAAACTCTTTCTTAAGATAAATTTTATAATTTGTACCTTATAACTATTTAAACCTTAAAAAATATATATTCTTGTTTGTTATTGAAAGTTTACCAACAAAAGTTATGTTATTTATAATCCCACGTGTTATAATAACTTATTATTTACTACGATTATAGGCTTTTAAGCCCTTTACAAAATCCCACATAAAATTAATTAAGACTCTTATATGAAAAGATTTTAAGTTTTTTTTGAGGGAAACATATACTGGTGTGTGATTTGGAACAAAGTGTTAACAATTGACATAAAAAAAACATATGGTATTGTCATTGAAAGTTTGAAAATTCCTAATTTTTTTTAACAAAAATCTTATTCGTGGATTTAAAATTATAATACTCAACTTAATTTGTGTGTCTGGAACAAACAACACAAAATCTTCTTGTACCGTTTTTTCAATAAAGTTGGAATGTTGTAGTATCTTTACGTAATTTTCATCTAACATGATTAAAGTTCTTTATTTAATTATTTAAATTCTTTAATTTCTTTGATGTTAGTATGTTTGAGGGAAGACTCGTATTGTGTTAATCTTTGAAAATGACCAAATGTTGTGTTGAAATTACTTTCAGAAGAAGTATTTACTTTTTCCACAACATACATGTAATTCAAACAATCTCACCCACCATATGAATAAAATATTGATCATTATTGTTCCTAACCATACATCAACAACACAAGAATAAATCCAAGTGACTTGTTTTATCAACTTCACATATTGACGTTCAACTTTTTCACCTCACATATTGTGACTAAAAAAGCACTTGATTTAAAATTGAGTAAAACAAATACAAGGTTGAAACTATTAAAGAAAAGATTGTGATCAATAGAGAAAGATTGCAACCAAAGTAAATTAAGAATAACAACAATGAAAAAAAGAAGAAGAAAAGGGCAAGAATGACACACAGTCAATTTATAGGTCAAAATCTTATACAATAATAGAACAATCTCACTATATAAAATAGAAGTTACAAACTTTATTCTTTTACATTAAAAAATACGAAACTCTCCTATAAAAAGAAATTTTTTCTATTTTACCACATTTAATACATTTTGAAAATTTTGAGATGACAGATGCTTAGCCACTAGACAAAGCTAATGACTCTAACAAGTCCAAATGTCCTACTATGGTGTGAGAGTCCTCAAAACTGACAATTGATCCAATTTTTTTTTAATAGAAAACTCTCATGAATAATAATAAGAATATTTCTTCATAATTGTCCAACAAAAACTTCACTATCACTTTATTTTCTAACAAAAAATACTTCTATATATATTATATAGGTAACCATGTCCATTCACATTTAACATATGGTTTATTATTAATTATATATGTATGTGTGTGGGTCACCATATTTGAAATTATGTTATTTTCACACCAACTTAGACGAAGTAGCTGTGTCCTATTAACATCATGTCTATTTAAATGCTATTTTCTTTTATAAATAAAACAAATAACTTATTTTTCAACTTTCAAAAGTTTTAACTTTGTTTTTCTAATTAATCCAAGTAAATGGTGAGAGACAAAAAGGTTTGTTTTTTTTCTTTTTGTCATATATATAATCGCTATATTTAATTTCAATCTTGATTTTACGAAATAAAACGGTGAAATCTTTTGATTTATTTTTCATGCTGGAGTCAAGTTAGTACTCTATTATCTCAGAAAGTTTTCACCGCAAAGTCGGATTCATGAAACAAATGAATAGATCATTTAATAAAACTTATCAAATAATGAATAAAAAGAGTAGAATATGATAGTAGTACGTATTAAATATTTTCGTACAACCGATATTGTATCGTATCATAATTTAAAAGCTCAATATATTATATGATTTAATCAATTGATAAATGATAGGTCATATTACATGTTTGTTAGTCAACTAGCAATCATATTAACTTAATTCATGGAGGACCCATTTAACACAAAAGAAAATATTTCACATTCATAGACATTTTGAAAACGTATATTTTGTCTTTTACTTAAAATTAAAAGAGAGTTATATTTTAGAGAATGAATCTCTAAGTACTATAATAATAAACAGAAAAATCTAGACAAGTATAGTTGTAAACTCAATGAAGTATGTCATATGTAATGTTGTTGGCATGAAAATTGTGTCCAATATTTGCGTTGTAAATTACAAGCTAGGTTTTGTGCGTGTGTAAGAAATATTCAAACATGCATGTGTCACATGTGTCTAAACATAAAAATGCAGGTATGAGTGGTACATATTGTCTAAACATAAAAGAGCCATAATAATTCTTTGATATTCTTTTAGCAATGTGTATTATTTGGTTTCATACCACTTGTGCATGTGATATAATGGAAAAATATCTGATCGAACTTCAATATACGTAATTAATCAATATGTTTAACCGATACAATAATCGTTTAGGCCATTAAATAATGCAGAAGCTTGATTTGGAATTTATTTGACACATGTTAAAGTTCATGGTTGGATAAAATACTTTGAAAGTTCACCGGTGTAAATAGTCTATCTTTAATCTTCTCAAGTACGAAAGCATATCCCTTTCATCACATTATACTTCAAAGGGGTCTTCGATTTTCAATAATCTTATTTTTGTTAGTTTTGAAGCGAGACTCACACCATCTTTTTAGTTTACTTTTTACCGTTTGTCATTTTTTTTTATATATATCCAACTCGTATCTAATCCTTATTTTTGTCTAGTCATTTCTCTTCAAAGATCTATATCATTAAAAACAAAATTAATAACAAAAGAGTTAATAGATGTTTTTTTTATTTGTTATTTTTGTTAGGGGTTATATTTACAAGATCGAGAATTAATTAAGTTGCCATTTTTTTTTCTTATATATGCATGAGTTTTTGTCATTTTATTTTAATGCATTTACGTGAAGAGACAAAGAAAATTCTATTTTCCTTTATACGTAAACTATGGATTAGTGCATTACAAAAATATGATTCTAAAATAAATTAAATGATACTATCTTAATAAATCAATATTTCATACATTTTTTTATTTAGAAAAACTCTTTATATCAACATCAGGTGTGTTTAAATTAAAATTTGAATTAGATAAGTGAGCTAAAAATAATATATTTTTTATAAGTAAATAAAATAATATGTATTTTAACTCTTATAACATAATGTTTAACTATTTTAGAAATGAACTATGTTTTATTATTGGAATTTCATATAGAAGTCTAACATCTCTAATAAAACCATAATAAAGTTTTATTCTCAAATGATAATTTTAGAACTTAACTAGACTATGATCATGACAATTGTCAACATGACCTTAATTCAAGACTTTGTAATCAAATAATATAATATAAATTGATTGATTGAAATTTTGAATTCACATTATTGTTGAATATCCAAATGAATGTGAGCCTAGGGACCATTCCATTTTCCACATATATTCAATATGCTTTTTAGTATAATCAACATTCTTGACTTTTTATTTCATGTCCTTTTATTCAAAAGCATTGTATGAACCATACAATGGACAAATGCAAAAGAGCAAAGGGACAAGAACAATAGAAAAAGTAGGATCACCTTACCCTTATATGAATTAATTGAGGGAGCTAAGGGAAACTTGACATTTTGGCAATATATATAAAATTTTCAACATGCAAAAGTCCATTAATCTTATAATTTTTTTAGAAAGAAAATATAAAAAACATTTTAAATGAGAAAACGATTTAGAATATTTATAAATTTAATAAAATATCACTGTTTATCTGTAATAAATTATGATAGAACTCCAATAAATTATTATATGTGTCTATGTGTGCCACAATAAACACATGTAATCGTCTATCCCGATCTATAATCACATATAGACTGTAATATTTGTTAAATATTTTAATTTATTTTGTTATATTTAAAAACAAGTATAAACAACTTCAATAAACTACTATATGTATAGCTGATTTTGCTATATTTAAATGTTTTGGTTCAATACTTATTTGATATAAATACTAAGTTATAAACAAAGATCAAATACAACCTTTTAAAAACTAATTATAGACATTACAAATACCAATAACTATTAGACAATGACTTTTAAAGTAGAATAAATACATGGGTGATTACAAATTGAGAAATAAGTAAGGAAATAACTAACTAGTCTAAATTAAGGAATAAAGTAAGCTAAATTGTAAAGCATGTATGTACGATAACATCCTTCCTCAAACTCAAGGTGGTAGAGTAGTAGAAACCAACTTGAGTTTATGAAACAACTAGACGACAATTATTTAATAAAGATATCGGCAGGTTGCTCTGAAGATGAATCGATTTACATTATATAATTTTTACGTAAAAAATTTAATTTATAAATTGTTTAAAAGTTGATGGTTAGAAATTTGATATTAAGAAAAAATAAGGAGAGAGTGTGTGAATGAAGATGATTTGTTGATGTGAAACTAAAGAAGGGTGTTTTTTACTGCACACTTCATTTTGACATTTAAAATTTACTGTCCTTTAATTTTATAAAGTTGAAAATTGCGTAAAGCGAAAAAGAGAGAAAGAGAGAAAAGCAAATTTACAAATTTAAATCTTTTTTCAAAATAATTAATAAATAAAGCAAAATAGGATATGACGTCAAGCCGGTGACGTAATAATTAGATTATTTGTGCTTTAATTATTCTTTTCTTTGGGTGAAGTTTGATTATTTAATTCTCTTTACCTTTTTTGTTTTCTTAAATTGTAGATTTAATTTATACCAAACCATTAATCCAATTCTATGGTTGTTAAAAGATATAAAATCTTTTTAAATCATTATGTTTTATCCTCACAAACTAAACAAGTTTTTTTAGGATGTTTTGTCTATCGCTTACATCTGGAAAATCATCTAATACAGAATTACTCCAAACTCACGTTTAACTTTGAAACTTCTATGATTGAACCACTAAAAAGGAATGTACACTTATTGATGTAGATAGTAATTTTTAATTCTTTTAACTCTTTCTCAACCTTATTTTCATGTTCTCGGGATCTCTCTCAGATGTGATATTGATTCATTCATGTCTTTTTTCTAAACTTGAGTATGCAATTAATTAAATTAATTAAATAATATTTATTCATTGATTGATAGTGAAATGTTTAGTGAAAATTCAAGAACAAAAGTATTGCATATTTGTAGAAAAGCAAAAAAAAAAAAAAAGAAAGAAAGAAAGAAAGAGAGAGTGTTTTTTTCATTTCATTTACTTAATTTGCATTAAGCTTTATGATTTATGTTTAAATACAATAAAATAAATCATAACTTTTGTAAAGTCTAATCATTTCAATTATTTTAATGGAGTGGATTGGATTGTAGATTGTAATTGGTTCTTGGATATTGATTTGAAGTCATCTTATACTTTGTTTATGGTATGGTGGTTAGACTCATATCTTTATGTATCAAACACATGGAATAATTTACTTAAATTAAACACATTCAAGTAACCAATTAACTTTTTTTTTTTTTTCTAAAGTTGCTCCTGGATATTATTTTTAAATCATTTTTAAACTTATTTCAATCACATTCTAATTATTCACTCTAATCCTTTTAATGAAATTTGAATATAATAATAAAATTTATAATATTATATTTTAATTTTTTATAAAATTATATTTTGAAATTAACTCTTAATTAAAATTTCTTTATAACTTCACTTAGGTGTGTAATTCACTTATATAGATTTATATTTCGATCAAAAGTTTCCACCATAACAAATTTGATATATTTCAAAATTTTCTATATTACGTTTTGAGTTTCTACTTTCACTCAAGTTTAATTGAAGAGGATTAAATACATAAGCGTAGAAAATTTTTATAATTGAGATCAATCTTAAATGTTTCATTTTAGATTTTAAATAGTATTCCATAATAGACGTTATGGATGTTGGTTTGGGATTAAATAATTTTGATTTTGCCTAAACTGATTTTGGTTTAAATTAAATAAAATTCAAAATTATTTAACTTATCTCTTGATTTAAATCTAACCAATTTGTAGGTTATAATTTGTTAAATAGTAATTTTATTTTTCCATGGAGTTATTGGACAAAAGGGAGAAAGAGAGAGAAAAATGTTGTTCGTAAATAAATAAATAAATGTGTGGATTTTAATATTAAAAACCTTTTAAGTTAGTAGGAATAAAGTAAAACTAACTGGAATATTTAAAAAATATTACAAAATAACAATAATAATATATAAACAAAAATAGTATTTTAAATCAGGTCGTTTATTATATTTAAATTATGATATTTTATTATATAATTATAAAAAATCTTAATATTTAAAATAATTATCCTTAAATTAACTCGAGAAAGCATGTGAGAATCACAAGAGTCTACGAAATTAATAAATAATAAATTTGGTTTGGTTTGAATAAATAAAATAAAAGGATTATTGTTAGAGAAAGAGAGAGATTAGAAGGTTTTTCTTTGTTTTTTTCTAAAGGTTTAGACAAAGAAGAATTGGGAATATTATATGAGCGATAATAGAAGATTACCCAATGAGTGTACGCCACGTACAATGTATCATCGAAAAATAAACATCAAATCAAGAGAGCATATCTTCAATTTTGGCCTTTGGAAATTAATAGCAAAGTTCGTGCTTTTCAGGCACTGTTTCGTTTGCGGCCTTTTTATTACATAATCAAATATATCATTCTTCAATTTCACTTTCAATTTATATTTACCTATTTCTTCTCTCTAATACTCGGATATATTTTTTAAGATACAATTACAATTGTTCATTTTTTTATCACTCGTCTTAATAAGTGATTGAAATATTTTATAGAATGAAATAAAAGTAATTTGCCACCTATCGAATTATGGTTGAAATTTTTTGATAGATGAACATAAATAAATTGCTCGAGTGTGTTTTTTTTTTCTTCTCTTTTTTTAAACTTTTAGGTTATTATTGTTAATATTTTAAAATTTTAAAATTAAATAAATTGTTACATGTAACATAAAAGCAATTTTAATTAAGTTTTTCCTTTGAATTTTACTACTTATATATAAAGATTTGCTTACCTATTTGAAAATCAACCAATTTCCTTTTTCTTTTTTGTTTGGAGAAAATAGATTTTTATAAATAAAAAATAGAGTTTTATTGTTATGTAAATTTTCTCCAAACTCTATTTTTTATTTATAAAATAGAGTTTTATCGTTATGTAAATTTTCTAAAAAATAGAAACTTTTCTTTTTGTTGAATCTTGTTTTGTTTTGGTCCATAAACTTTAAAAACTATCTATTTCAGTTTTCGAACATTGAAAAAATGTTTACTTTGGAGTCCTCTTTAAGGTGTAAGTTTGACTTGATTATTGTGCAAAATTGGAATCGAACCAAAAATTTATAGAAAAAATATTAGAAAACCAAAGTAGAACCTCTAATATCTCAAACTACCACGCATTGAAATAAAAATCATAGAAGACATTAATAGAGGATAAGAACAATTTTTAAATATTATAAAAACTATGGTTATCAAACACTGCACATCTCATAGATGATTTATTTTTTAAAATCAAAATATTTCGAAAAAACAATCCAACTCTTATAAAATTATTAACTCCTAATTTTACCGAATCAAACTTTTGATAATCACCCATCTTATAATTCAATTGTTAAAACAAGTAAACCAAAACCAAAAGTCAATTTGATTGCATTTGGTAAATCGTACTTATTTAGTTGCAATTTCCAAGTTTACCTAATCCAGAGTTATCTGATTTAACTTTTTTGTTTTTTAATTTCAAATTTACCTAAAAAAAAATCTAAAAACATTATCATAGAAAAGAAACTTATTTTAACTTTCTTAGTTAATCACTTCATTTCCTAAAATCAAGCAATCAGAATTCATTTTACCCATGATTTTGAAGAAAATAGTTGGAAAAAAAATCATTTAAAAGTTTGAGAATTTAGCCAAATGATTTTCAAGAAGACCATAATTCTAAAATGGTTTAAAGACTTCTAAAAGTGCATTCTTTGGAATCCTATTTTCAAAGTCATCCAAATAGAATATTTGACCTAACATAATTCGCAATTATGAAGAAAAAAAAAAGAAAAAGACACTTTAATTGTGAGGAAAATGAAGGAATCGTTCCCACGGGGGAATTGGACGGTGGAGATCTTTCGAGGAAGATCAAGAGTTTCACACAGGAGAGGAGGTGATTGAAAATTGAATAACCCGCATGTAACTGTAGCATATCCTATGTCCTCTGTCTCAGTATATATATATAAATAATGAAATTCCATCACACTGATCAAATCATTTACTAATACTGAGATAGCAACACACAATAAGAATTATTAAACTTATAAAACTCTTTATCAACAACAACGATCATAATAATAATCATATCTTCCTCTCCGTCGACGCTACCTACAGCCGGATAACACCGCCGTTTGCCGTGGTATGGATATTATCGGAGACGACTACTTGAATACCTTGGGGACTGAAATCTTCATAGGAGACGAGCTTGACAGGTCTTTTCTATTTCTTTATTTCTCTTTTGAAAATGTTGGTGTTAATGAGGGGTTTAGGGATTTTTTTTTTTACTGCAATTTGACGCCGGTGTTTTTGCTGAAGACAGTTGGGGGTTGGAAGAGCCGTTTTCTGGTGATTATGATTCGAGTTCGCCGGATGGATCGGCGGCTTCGAAGAACGTAGCATCGGA
>JBBPDI010000009.1:23038545-23063337 GCA_037974545.1 Cucumis variabilis | reverse complement strand
ACTAAATAAAGAGATCATAGAAAGTAATCTCTTGTTCTTCGACCTTAACTTCACTTTTATGCCCCATTAACCAATAACAATTATGATTTGTTTTCACTTCTTTGCAGTGTCTTTTGCAATATTTTTATACTAAGATATAGAGATTGTGTGGTGTAAATGAACTGAATGACATTTTTAAATTTAATAATTTATTATTATTTGATCATTATAAAAAAAATTGCATGTTCTCGTTCTCACATTTATTACTTAAAATTATATTTATAAAATAATTTATCTAATATACAAAATGTAATATTTTTTTTAGGTAACAAAAATTCAAATTAGCCTGTAAAATGATTCGATCAAAAAGTTCAATAATGTTATATAGAAAAAAAAAAATATTATAAAAATTCAAAAATTGAAAATATAAGTAAAGAATATTGTATATAAAGAATGGCTCATTTAAATTTTATTATATATATGTTCTTAATATTATTACTTTTTAAATTAATCACTACATGCTATTTATTCATTTTAGCAACGATATATATTAACAACTTTAAAAATTTATAGTTAAAGAAGTTCAAAAGATTAGGTTAGAAATATGCCCTTTTAATTCTCTTACTTTTTAAAGAATTTATATTTTTTAGTTGTTGTTATTGGTATATTCAATAAATTTTAAATTTAGCTTTTAAAAGTTGATTTTTTTTTTTTATCTAACTTGATTACATAATAATAATAATAATTAGCATTAATTTCAAATACAATAAAATATTATGGTTTATTAATGATAAATACGAGTACACTGCTATCATCTATCATTAATATATTATAATATTTTGTTATATTTTATTTCTCTTTTTACATTTTTATCATTTAAAATAATTACTGATCAAACTAGTAAGACTTAATTTAAATTGATTAGGTGCATCTAATTGTCCAATCATATAACATGACAAAAAAAATTCATTATTTTCAAATATTTTGATATTTTTTTGGTGCGTGATAAAAAAGGATGCACAAAAATGGTTTTTGTGCATAATGAACGAGTATTACCTATATTGAGATTAAAATTAGGACATTTGCAAATATAGCTATCGAAATTAAAATATTAGCATGTCTAACATTATTTTAAAAAGAATCTAAATACAACAAAGTCTATTAGCGATGAGAAAGGTCGACAATATGGTTTATCACTTTGTTATATTTATAATTTTTTTAGAATGTTGTTATAAATTCGATTACTATTAAAATGTGAAGGATAGGGATGAAAATGGTAATTTGAGTATATTTAAATATATATTGTTAATAAAACATCGTCTTGAAAAATAATAATGATGTGCATTTGAAATCGAAATGCCATATTTCACGACTGTTTCGTCGCACCAACCGGAATATGCATGTGGATTATTTATCTTGGAAATAGAATAGCAATATCCTTGTTATAATCTATTGTGTCCCTCTTTAAATTCATCATACCATGAGCATATAGTCATCTTGATTTGCAAACTTTAACTTACCATGAGCATTGAGTATTATGTTTTAGATCTAGGTTTTTATTTTGCATAAAAGAAAAACTTTTTAGCAGTTTTAGCTTCTATCTTCTTTCATCATAAGAAAACCGGTGTGCTACCCCATAGCATCATCTTTTCATCTTTGCGGTTGTTTATTATGGGCATACTTTTTCCTTGGTTTGATTCCAACCCTCCATCTGATGAGTGCAATGTCTCAAGGTGGGTGTAATGTCAACATTGGGGGAGCAACTAATGAGGGATCTCTCAAAACACAAGTCCTTAGCATCACTCTTGCTACATTTAACCACCTCATAGTGCAATACAAAAGTTAAGTATCTACATACAAAATGAAAATCTACAAATGGTGATGAGGAGGTTCAACCAATGCTTGGTCCTTGATTGCTACCTGGGGAAAAAAAAACATTGAAAATGTGAACTAAAAACTCAGTGGGTGGCAAGTTTTTAGAAGCAAAAACTCGTAAAACATGCTCTAAAAATGTGTAAATATGCATTGATAATGAAATAATAATTAAAACATTATCATCACATAATACTATAAATCATAAGTAAAGCCAACAAACATGTACCCAATTCAACCATGGCAAAGCGCCTAAGCACATGATCAAGGAATCATGCGGCCAAATCAGGCTCACGTAGTAGTACCTGCCACGATGACAACCTCCATCCAATCTGACCATGGTAGAATACTACACGATCGAGAATAGCTCACACGTGATCCATATCCAGAAGGAAACAAAAACACGCGGCTAGACTGAGCTCACACATATTTAATACCTGCCGCAGTAACAACCTCCATCCAATCCAATCATAATAAGAATACTAAATACACGGTCGAGAATAGTTCACACATGATCCATATCCAGAAGGAAACAACCTCTATATCTGCTCCTATATGCACATAGAGCCACCTACCATGGGTTAAACTAGGCTCCCCAAAATCACATCCTCCATTCATGTTCTTACCTAGGCTCAGGTTCTCGGATCTCCAGTCACGACCTCTTTCAGCCCCGAAACTCCCTACAACCATAGGTGGTGCTACGAAAACACATTCACGTAGCCCTAAGAAAATCACCTTCTCATTCATCATAAACATCGAATAGTCATATTTTAAAACTAAGTACAATCAAAAACTTGAAATACGTTTTTATAAAGTTCAAGCCATACACATTCTTAAACTCGTGATGAGTAAACACATTGTATAAGTATAAATGAAAACGTAGTCATAAAAATTTTAAGTCACGGTAATTTCCAAACGATATCATAAAATAACATGTATATGTACAAAGAAAGTTTGATAATAAATCACTCACACTTATTTAGTAAAAAGGACCCATGCAATTTACTCAAGCACTACAAAACATGTGAACTCTCTAATGCATAATCCTTAGAATCCTCAAAACTCTTGTTCATAACCCTTAGGTTTTCCAAAATCATGCTTAGATACCAAATTGTCACACCCCGTTCTAGGTTTTTTCTCTAACCTAGATCGTGGCATGAAAACACTTTCCAAAAAAAAATCCTTAATTAACTTCTATAGAACAAGTATTATGAAATCGTACATAAATTTCGGCAGCATCTCCTCTAAAATATGGGTTAGCCAAACCTGAAAAGGAGATTTTCATTTATATATATATGCACAAAAATCACAAGTGTGTCTCACCACACTCATCCAGACTATTCCAAAATTTCAAGCAGAGTTTAAAATCCAAACTAGATATTACTTACAAAGTAATTACACTTTAACGAGGGATCTCTCAAAACATGAGTCCTTAGCATCACTCTCGCTACATTTAACAACCCCAACTGCATTGGACTTAATGAATTGAATATTTCACTCTTATATGAATTAAATTGTCATTGTGTTCATTGATGACACATTGGTTTATTCGAAAAGGAAGGAAAAGCATGATGGACATCTCAAAATAGTATTACATATGTTATGAGATAGGAAGTTGTAAGCTAAGTTTAGCAAATGTGAGCTATGTCGTAGATAAGTGATATTTGTTTTGATCACGTTATTACACCTAAAGTATTGGTAGATCCTTAAAAGTTGAAGCAGTACTTTGGCCAACAACAGTTACTGAGGTATGTTGTTTTCTTAGTTTGGATATTATCGAAGCTAGCTCTTCCATTAACCAATTTGATCAAGAACTCAAAGTTGTGTGGAATGAAGTGTGTGAACAAAGTCTTTAGGGACTGAAAAGACGACTTGTTGCAACACCTAGTTTTAACACAATCCTAATATCTCAATCAATATTCATGCAGTTTCTTTAGCTGACATAAACAAGTCAAATGTGAAGTGGGTATTTAAAAATTTAAGAGAAAAAGGGTTATTTAATGATTTCAGAATTAAACAAGCAAAAATCAAAATATGTTGTGATAACTAAAGCACAATCTATCTAACTAAAAATCGTTAGTTTCACAACATAACAAAACACATAGATATCAAGGATCACTTCATTAGAGAAAAAATTGAGAAAAGAGAAATCGAAGTTGTCAAGATCCATACCTTTGGCAATGCTTCGACATGCTGACCAAGTCGGTTACACAAAAAAGAATTCATATGATGCCTTGATGTAATCGAATTTGTACTACTTGACAAATAGATCGGTGTGGGGGTTTACTTGTTGCTTGTAAGGGTGGAGGCTAAAAAGAAGTCAAAACAAAATACCTATGTTCTAATGTAACCATTAGGCTCATTGTTGTAACATATCCTTTAAATTTTTATACACAAAAGAAGTCAGAAGTGAGATTCAGAGAGGGATCATTTTGTAAAATTCTTCACAGATTAAATAGCAATAAAGGAGATAATCCTAGTTGAACCAGTTAACCTATGTGTTCGTTCTTATTTTCCTAACATTTCTCTACATCTTCTACTTGTTAATCGTTCTACCTTAAAAAATCTTTTATCCCTTCTATTATGTACATCTGAAAGAGAAAGAGAGAAATTCCTCTTCTTTGAATGCCTGAAACGAAAGAGGAAAACTTTTGAGAGTTCTGAGATTTGCATGACTGTAAGGCAGAGAGTAACTCAAGTTGAGTCCTTTGAATTTCAAGATAGAGTTCCTGTGTGGTGATTGAAAAATTAGCTTGGAAGAAGCTCTTCCACAAGAAGATCACTTTGGGTACGGACATTTGGGTATTAGATCCAACATGAAGAATGGTTGATAATCACCAGAAAAACAAAAAGTTCCTGCGACGAACCAAGGAAGGGAACAATCAAGAACAACCTTAAGATTTTCAACATAGGCCTGAAAACAAGCAACAAAACCTATTAAGAAAGCAAGAATATCCTCAGACTATCCGAGAATTTCCACTAAGAATCAAAGAACTAGGAAGATTACCTCAGATGATTGAAAACAAAGAAGAAGACCTTTATATAGATTCAGATTCTTCTAAGAAAGGGGAATTCCTAAATCCCCATCCCAACATTCATCCAAGATCTCATCCCTCTAACTTTGTTTCAGGGACATCTCCCAACCCATCCAACACCACAAAAACATAAATCAAGAAAATTTCTAGGATTTGCAACCCATATTAGAGGTAAGAGACTGACTAGAAGATGAAAGTAGATATTTAACAAAAGAAGAATATGACTCCAACAGAAGAGAAATGCAATTTCATCAAATTTTTCATATCAAAATGGAAATTCTTTCATATCCAATCTCAAATTCAACCAACATTTAATGTTTTTTTCAGAACTTTCCACAAGAATATGCAAAAAGAATCAAGATTAAATCTTATATTTGTATCCCTACAAAACCAACATTAAATTAAAGACTATATCAACGTACCCAAGAAAAGAAAACATGCATCACTCAGATAATAACATTCTAAGATAGGTTACTGTGTGTAATTATGTTGTTGTGGATATGTTTAACAAAATGGCTCACTTTAATCCAAGAGATAGTTTCACACATGTTTTCCAGAGACTCTTGTCCAAAACTCTCGCTAAATAACTGTCCTAGCTTATTAGGAAAAAGGCAGCTCTTTAAACCTTCTCGCTTAGTATAATATTACTAACTACCAAACCATCATGGGTTGGCCCAGTGGTAACAAAGAAGACATAGTCCTAATAATTAACTAAGAGGTCCTAGGTTCAATTGATTGTGGTCACCTACCTCAAAATTAATTTCCTAAGAGTTACCTTCACACCCAAATATTATAGGGTCAAGTGCGTTGTCCGTGAGATTAGTTGAGGTACATCTAAGCTGACTCAAACACTCACGAATGTAAAAGGAGTCAGCGAAGAAGTCGTTGGTGTGGAATTTTTCACGCCTCTCGCGCATGATTCAGGAGCGTGCCGTAAAGTCCAAGTAGGTGATTGCGGAGGTCCAAGATAGATTGACGAAGATTATGGAGGAAAGAGCGCAAAAGCGCTAGGAGAGGAGAAAGGAGTTCAGAATGATAAGTGAGCAAGTTGAGACGTTGTCTTACAAGCGGAGGGCAATAAGAGGGGCAAACATCGCTCTGGCTGAAGAGTTCGAGCATGATTTGGAGGTGATGAGCCCAGAAGATGATAAAGGGATAAAGGACCTCTTTCCTTTCAATGGGGCCTTCTGAGTGTTTATGGACGCCCCAATTAAGTCGTTTGGATGGAGGAAATTCTTCAAGGGGACTTCCAAGATTCGGCAGAAGGTTGCCAGAAAATTCTATGCATCAGATTACAACTGCTACAAGAAATTTTGAATTAACCGATGCAACTTAACACTGTTGGGAGATCCTACTATTGATTTGTTGTTTTTCTAAATAGTTCGCTGTTCTTTGTCTTTTTGTTTCTTTTCTGGATGAATTTTGATGCAGGTTATCTTGTTGCTGGCACTGATGGTGCTGGAAATAAACTAAAGCTTGCTTTTGAAACTGGGATTCATGACACTATAGGAATTGATTTGGTAGGCTGTTGATATGGGTGGTGGTTTTTTGTATTTTGTAATGATTAGCAATTATCTTATGAGCAAGTGTTATTCTAGGATTCTATGAGTGGTAATGACATTGTTACTTCTGAAGCAAAGCCATTGTTCTTTCTTGGTTACTTTGCTACAAGCCACCTTGATGTTGACCTTGCTGAAAAGGTACGGATGAACATTGAAATAAGTTGATTTGTGCTTGTTCAAATGAAACATGCGTTATTTTGTATGGCTCTTATCTTCTTTGTGGGTAGGTGATAAAAGGAATTGTGACCGGTTGCCAACATTCCGATTGTGCTCTTCTCGATGGGGAGGTACGTTGATTATTTTATAAAATTGTTTTGGTATTGAAGATTAAAGGTTTCCATCATATGTAGCACTTGTTAACTTAGTGTAAATTCTAGGTTGAACTTAGTTTTATTATATTTAAGTCAATCATGAATAGTTCTTTGGTTTCACTTGATAGTGAAGTTCATACGGACCCAGTTGTTGTGTTACGAGAGCATCCCGTTATGGGTGAGACTAAAGGTTTGGCTATGAGAACTTTTATTTCTTTAGTCTTTCCTTCATAGTAAATTATCATGATTATTTATCAAGCATTGGCTTGTAATTATGATGACTTTGAATTTGGACAGTGCTAGGCCCCATTACGGTTCACATATAGTAGGAGAAATAAAAATATAACTGCCACACGTGAGAACGAAGGAGGAAATGGTGGAGAGCAAGACCACTCGGGTGGGGCCCAGTTAGTTAGAACTTCTAAATAAAAGGAGAGGAAAGAGACAGGAATTGTTATCGAAGAATTTGGCAGAATTTAGGGCGGGCTATATTCCCTGTTTACAGTGAAGAAGGAGCAGATGGTTCAGGTTCTTTTGTGTATTTGTTTATTGTTTCGTCCTTGATTTAGCCTTGTGAGTTGTTTGTGAATTCTGTTATGGGTAAATATTTGAAGTGTTAATCATTTATTTCATTGTTGAGGCTGTCTACGTGAATTCCTTGTTACTGAATCACGTTTAGTATTTCTTCTGTACTGAATATATATTTCAATATAAAAGATACTTTTGTGGTATATTTACATTTGGTGTTAGAGCATCTGAAACCTGGGCAACCAAAAGCAAATGGCGAAGAAGGTAGAAGAGAGGATGGATTTTGATGGAACAGGAACTTCAGAAGCTGTTGATCATCGAGGAGAAACTTACTTTGTTGACGAAAAGCATTAAGGAGATGAATGCGCAAATTGATAAACAATCCCAACAGCAACAAATGATATTCAAGTATGTTGAGGGAATTATCCAAGATGATGCGTCAACAGGAAAAACCACAGATGGCTTGACGAGTCAGGTGAGAGGTAGCGATATAGTTTTGTCGGAAATTGCAGAGGAAGCGAAGCGATATAAGAAAAATGATGAAGAGAAAGCGGTTGATCGAAGTAAGTTCAAAAAGGTGGAAATGCCGATTTTCAATGGAGTCGACCCCAATTCCTGGTTGTTTAGAGCCGATCGCTTCCTTAAGATACATGATCTTACCGATTCAAAGAAATTAACCGTAGCCGTTATTAGTTTTGATGGTCTAACATTGGGTTGGTACCGAGCATAGGAAGAGTTGGAAATTTTTAAGAATTGGGCTGACTTGAAACAACGAGTGCTTGTACGGTTTCGATCAATTCGAGATGGGACTTTGGTTGGAAGATTTCTCTCAATCAAACAGGAAACGAATGTAGAAGAATACCACAACCGATTTGACTGATATTTAGATCTGATAGCATTTCTTCAAACGGTGGTGTTAGAGGAGACTTTTATGAATGGGCTTAACCCATAGTTGAAAACGGAAGTGGAAATCCTGGAACTGGTTGGGTTGGCCCAGATGATGAAATTGGCACTGAAGATTGAGAACAGGGAACTGGTGAGAAAAGAGTGACGCCTAAGGAAGCACCAGAAATGGGTTCAGGGTTGAGCAATGCGTTTGATGTAAAACCGCAACTCACCTTACCTATTGTGAAAAACAACAATACAGTGATGGATAAGGAAGCACCAGCAGTTAGAAGTATGCCGATGAGAACTATCACCCTGAAGGGAGTTACAACTGGAGAGAATGACATGAGGGACCAATGAAAAGGCTGTCAGATGTTGAGTTTCAATCAAGGAGGGAAAAGGGCTATGTTTTCGGTGTGAGGAAAAGTGCCACGCCGGTCACCGATGCAAAGTAAAAGAACAGAAGGAGCTGTGAATGCTTGTAGTTAGGGAGAATGGAGAAGAGTTGGAAATTCTCGAGGAAGACTATTTTGATGCAGAAACTGAAGTCAAAGCTATAGAGGTAGTAAATGTTGAAAATTTAAATATTGAATTATCGATCAACTCGGTACTGGGGCTGAAGAATCCAGGAACGATGAATGTAAAAGAAAAAATCAAAGGGGAAGATGTAGTGGTGCTCATTGATTGGGGAGTACCCACAATTTTATTACTGAAAAGTTGGTTAACTCCTTAAGTCTACCCATGAAAGAAACCTCAAATTATGGGGTAATTTTGGGTTCAGGGACTGCCATTAAAGGCAAACAAGTGTATGGAAAAGTGGAAGTCACAGTAAGGGACTGGAATATTACAGATAGCTTTCTACCCTTACAATTGGGTGGGGTGGATGTCATCCTAGGCATGCAATGGCTGCACTCTCTTAGAGTTATTGAGGTAGATTGAAAGAATTTGGTGATGACATTTCAGCACGAAGGAAAAAGGGTGATTATCAGAGGAGATCCAAGTTCAACCAAGACTCTAGTTAGTCTTAAGAACATGATGAAGACCTGGGAGATGGAGGATCAGGGATTTTTAGTGGAATGTCGTGCCATGGAGAGTGGATTGACCGTGGAAGAAATTTATGATGAAGAGGTGAGACTGACGGTTGAAAATTCGATTCCACCCCTGCTGGAAAAGTATACTGATGTCTTCGAATGGTCAAAAACTTTACCACCGAAGAGAGATATTGAGCATCACATCCATCTAAAAACAGGGACCGAGTTTGTGAATGTTCGACCTTACCGGTAT
Organism: Cucumis variabilis; assembly: GCA_037974545.1. Classification (NCBI taxonomy): domain Eukaryota; kingdom Viridiplantae; phylum Streptophyta; class Magnoliopsida; order Cucurbitales; family Cucurbitaceae; genus Cucumis; species Cucumis variabilis. The sequence continues at coordinate 23,053,881 of JBBPDI010000009.1, read as the reverse complement.
GCATACCAACAAAAAGAAGAGATGGAAAGACTAGTGGATGAGGTGCTATTCTCAGGAATAATACAACCCAACACGAGTCCTTTCTCAAGCCCGGTGCTCTTAGTCAAGAAAAGAGATGGAGACTGGAGGTTTTGTGTTGACTATACAACATTGAACAATGTAACAATCCCAGACAAGTTCCCAATCCCAGTAATTGACGAGCTGTTCGACAAACTCAACGGGGCCAACATGTTTTCTAAGATAGATTTGAAAGTTGGCTATCATCAAGTCAAAATGAATTCAGAAGATGTGGAGAAGACTTCTTTCCATACTCACGAAGGACATTGCGAGTTCTTATTCATGCCTTTCGGACTGACTAATGCTCAATCTACATTCCAAGCATTAACGAACCGTATTTTCAGACCGTATATGAGGCGTTTTGTGTTGGTTTTCTTCGACGACATACTGATAACTAGCCGAGGGTTGGAGGAACTTATGCAACACTTGGAGGTGGTGCTGGAAATATTGAGAGAAAACAGATTGTATGCCAACATGGGGAAGTGTAGTTTTGTAAAGGCTCGTGTGGGGTATTTAGGGGATATCATATAAAAAAAAAGGGGTAGAAGTGGACCCAAAGAAGATAAAGGCAATTAAGGAATGTCTGGTTCAAAGCAATGTCCGAGAAGTTAGAGGATTTATGGGGCTGACTGGTTATTATCGGCTCTTCGTCCAGAATTATGGAAGCATTGCTGGTCCACTAACCCAGCTGTTAAAGGCAGGAGGGTATAAATGGTCCGAGGAAGCAAATATAGCCTTAGAGAAGTTGAAAATGGTCCACTAATAGAGCAGTGTTTGCAGTACAAAGGTGGCGGCCATATTTATTGGGATGGAAGTTTGTTGTAAAAACAGATCAGAGGTGGTTGAAATTTTTGCTGGAACAGAGAGTCATACAGCCCAAATATCAAAAATGGATTGCCAAATTGTTGGGATATTCATTTGAAGTGGTGTATAAGCAGGGTTTAGAGAATAAGGCAGCCGATGCTATATCCCGAGTCCCTCCAACAGTACACTAAACCATTTAACAGCACCAACTTTATTAGATTTGGCTGTTATCCAAGAAGAGGTGGAGAAGGATCAGAAGTTGCAAGAGATCAGAATAAAAGTAGAAACCCAGGAGCTGGATGAGTCAGATTTCACAGTGGAGCAGGGGATTTTGAAGTTCAAGGGAGGTTAGTACTTCCAAAAACTTCCACACTATTGCCTACAATAATGCATACCTATCATGACTCTGATTTTAGCGAGCACTCTTGTTTCTTAAGAACATATAAGAGAATTATGGGAGAGTTATATCGGGAGGAAATGAAAAAAGACATCAAAAAGTACTGTGAAGAATGTGTAATCTGTCAAAGTAAAACTCTAGCGTTGTCTCCTGCTGGTTTACTAATGCCATTAGAGATACCGAATGCCATTTGGAACGACACTTCAATGGATTTTATAGATGGGTACCAAAATCAGCCGGCTGGGAAGTGATCCTTGTAGTGGTGGACAGATTGAGTAAATATGCTCATTTCATTGCTTTCAAACATCCCTATACAGCGAAGTCCATGGTTGAAGTCTTTGTTAAGGAAGTGGTGAGATTACATGGGTTTCCAAGGACAATTGTCTCAGACCGAGATAGAGTTTTTATCAGCCATTTTTGGAATGAAATGTTCAGATTAGTGGGGACTAAATTATACAGAAGTTCAGCATACCATCCACAAATTGATGGTCAAACTGAAGTTATGAACAAGAGTGTAGAGGCGTACTTGAAGATGTTTTTGTGGAGAAAAACCCAAGGAGTGGATCAACCGGCTTCACTGGGCAGAATATTTGTACAATACCACATTCCACAGTTCCACTAGAATCACCCCATTCCAACCAGTTTACGGAAGACTACTGCCACCTCTAATTCAGTATGGTGATATGGAAACTCCCAATTCTACATTTGACCAGCAGTTAAAAGATAGAGATGTTATGCTATGGGTGTTGAAAGGACATGTTTTGTTCTGTGTTTGAAAAATGTTGACTTTAATTGTCAAATACAACTTAAGATTCAGTTGTCATAATCTATTCCCATTCTGCACTTCACTCAAACTGGAATGTGTATTTTTTGTCTTTTAGTTTTTAGTTTAGTGAGTTGCTTGCAATAAGTAATCATCTTGGTTTTCTTGGTTTCAAAAAAGAGAAACCGAAGTTATCAAGATCCATACTTTCTCAAATATTTACTAAGCTTGCATTGGAGAACAATCTATACTGATTTAAAAGCTCTAAATAGCTTAAATTTAGTCTTTGATCAAACCTATGACATGAAGCTTTATCAATGAGAAACTACGTTTCAGTAGACTTTAATCTATACGTAGGGCTCCATATGTAACCTGCAGATTTCTAACAAAATACATTGATTATTTCTTTAATATAATACTAACAAATACATTCAAGGAAACAAGGAAGAGTAATAACTACAGAATTTCCAAAAATATATACTCCATTTTCCTTGAGGACCCTATAGTTTGTCATCAATTGCTTCAATATGTGGTGGAACAAATCAAGAACGAAAATTTATACATAAAAATAAAGAACCAATAGAAAATCATATAGTTCATCGTTGTGATTTACCTCCAAACTTCTTCGAGCATCCTAGTTGCATTTTCTCGATAATTATTTCCACACTAAAATTAAAAGTTGCCCACATATAAGCAATCCATGAAGAAAGGATAAACCTATCAAAACACTCAATACTCACCGATAGAGAGTCCAGGTACCTGGAAACATCACATAGAAATAGAAACAATCAAAATATTGTGAAGAGAATTGGAAAACAACACACTCATAAGCACAAAAATACACACTCGAAAACTAGATAAACAGTGCAAGGAGAGAATTAGGAATCATGTAATACGAATACTACACCTTTGTCAAGAACAGCGTGGAAAGGACATATTTTCAATGTACTCATATCATGAACATCCATTCTCACAGTTGTTTGATTATAAAGGAACATCAATGAATACTTGAATCATGAATTAGATTTAAAAATTCACATCATCTACAGTCTCATTCGATAAACTAACAATATAGATAATGCAATTCAACTTCAAATAGAAACATAATGAATTTGAATTCTTCATTTCAAGAAAATACAAGGGGAAAGAACTCAAGGATCATGTGGATCACAAAGTTTGAATTACTAGAATCTAAATTTCCATATGTTAGATATCATCAAAAGCAGTCAGAATAAAAGTTAGTTATCAATATGTTAGTTGACAAGAACTATATAATCAAACACATGAGCATCTACATTGTCATTCGTTGTAGGCTGCTTTGATACACAAAAGTAGGGATATTTTCAAAAGTTCAAGCATATACAAAAAAACATATCCTTGTCTGAAAATAGCCAACTACAAAAGAGAAGTTCAAGATTTATATACAAAGTGTCAGCTGGATAAGAACAAGCAAGATGTCAGGATCATACTGTCAAAAGATTTTGATTCTAAGTGATATGTGTGGATTGTGATCTTTTGTGCCACTCATCCATTCCTCCTACTATAACCATTTAAATCAATAAATAATTTTATGTTCAAACACACAACCTTTGTTAAAGAACTCCTTTCCAAAACAAATAGCATTAACCAACCTTTTTGAATTCAAAACGTGGGGATAGAGATTGAATCTCTGATTTTCTGGTCTAGGTACCTTTCCTAAACTAGTTGAATTCCATTTTCTGCACCAACTTTAGAACGAGTATATATACATCAAGTAATTTCATGTCCAACTAAAAGTCGGACAACGTTAGTAATACACCAAAGCAAACAGTACTACCTTAGTAGTACTCCAAAGCAAATAGTACTAACGTTTCTATTAAATATTTAATTTTAACATCAATAACTTCAGACCGAGGCCTGTCAAACTTGTGCTTGCATGCTATGGAACAAAAGGATGCAAACTGATAAGCGAAAACAATATCACGATATTGAAAAACAATCTATATCATTTTTTTAACTGACCTGAGCAGCACCAACTCCTTCCTCTGCTTCTTTGAGCTGCACAAGCAATTCACCTCCAGCCAGCATAGCTTCAGTAGTATCTCTTACTTTTGCTTGAAGTCCCTTGTTCTCATCTCTTAGATAGCGCCTCTCTCCCTCTCTTTCAACTTTAAGTGCTGAAATTTCAGCAGCAATGGCATTTATAAACTTGGACTATGCTCCCTTCACTCCTGCTCTAGAAGCTGCACTTTTAACATCCCCAATTCCATCCTGTATTTTTCTATGTCGTAAAAGCAATTGCATGTGCTTTTCTTCCAAGTCTGCCGATTGTTCTAACAACCGTGCATGCCTTGCTATAGCCATTTGCATAGCTTCCTCCAGCACATTTTTCTCAGCTTGACCACTCGTTTTCTTTTATCTGCTAACAACCTGCTTGCTTCAAGTCACTTCTGAGTTCTTCAGCAAGAGAGATTCATTTTCTCTCCTCAATCCAACGAGCTCTCTCCTGCTCAAGTTTCTCTTTCATTGAAAAAGTTCAAACCAAATACACTTGCAATCAATTGTTCGTACATGATGGAATCCCAAGAAGAAGAAAAAACACAGACGAGAGTGGAAGATGATCCATAAGAAATTGAGAATGAAAGAGTAGTGAAATGGACTAAGCAGAGGTTGGATTAGCATCAGGCTGCTTCGTTGGGGCTCCATCTTGAAATGCTGTTGTACCATTCTATTCCTCATTCAACCTGCTTAATAGAGAAAATTTGGACATGTCAATACTGAATCTATTGACGGTGCCATGAATTTGAGGAGCCAAGAACAAGTCTGCCTTATAGATTTCATCCCCAGTATCATATTTCCCAGCATGAGGTTTTAGCAGCTTTTCAAGTGCTGTAAAACCTTTTTCAATATTATGTTGAACCCAAACCTTTTTCAATATTATGTTAAACCCAACAAAGTTTTTGTGCTAGATCAGATTTTTCCTCAATGTACTTCAGAACAGCTAGATTTTGAAGAGGCTGTATGCTAGAAGAAACAATGTTTTCAGCTGGGTAATTAATAGCTCTTTTACCAAGATCACGAGGCAACAGAGGATTCTGAGGGTACTTCTCCTCCACATACATGATTATAGCAAAAGAGTCAGCAATAACAACATCACCATCCACAAGAGTGGGTACATAACCAATATGATTAAGCTTCTCATACTCGGGAGAGAATTGCTCTCCCTTGAGTAGATTAACAGCCTTGTACTCGTAATTTAGACGTTTCAGGTTTAGAGCAATTCGAACACGGTGAGAACAAGAGCTCCTCCAGTAAGACAGCTTCAAGGAAGAAACTGCAGCAGGCGAGGTCATGGTGATCCGATGAGCGGAGAATCCAGAGAATCAGAAATGAAGTGATGATTCAGAATGAGAACGATTCCGGTTTCCATTTCCAAGAGTATATCGTGTTAATTTGAATGGATTATTATTGTAACTCCTCCTGCTCAAGTTTCTCCTCGTCAGAAATTGCACCAAGAGGTGGAGCAAGGGGAGGCTCAGGACAAGTCAGTTGTAAAATAGAATTCATATTTTTCCTTCAAAATCTGTACATACTAAAATTAAAGATGAAATAATCAAGGCGAAAATATCTCTATATAGAAAAACTCAGACCTTATGCTCGTGTGAGGGACAACAGTTCCTCCTCCGTGAACTCCTCAGTCGATAAAACACCGTCCATGAGGCTCTCAAGGCAAAGAATTTTTTCCTTCCGGCTTGACCAAGCACAACATTGCATTCTCTTTCATGCTTGTGTTGTACCTGTGAAATTGGCCAAGCAAAGGCAAGCTAAATCAAGAGACCCTTGCAAGCAAGTATAGAGGATTAAATACATACAGGAAAATTTTTGAAGGAAAATACCAAACTGTTGAGTTGATTTATATCAAATGTTTGCTTGTTACAGTACTCTTCAAGTTCCATCTCTCTTCTTATAACCCACGCAAGAACTTTCTCAACTCCCTGCAGAAGAACAAGAATTATTAGCAACATATACACTAAACAGCAGGAAAAACATAGAATTTCAACTCGGCATACTTTCTAAGTGGACATGTAGACTTCTGTTTTCCAGTTTGAGAAATCTCAACAAAAATATTAATAAGATTGCCCCCACTTAGTCTTTGTTCGTCCTGAGCAAAGTAAATTTACTAAAAGCTATCAATCATGCAACATGCATGGGAAGCAAACATCAACTTAAGTAAAAAACAAAAAACAAATCGTCTTAGTTCAAATGTCAACTCAATGCCTTAACAGTTTATCCAATCTTACACTAGACTTTATTCAAACTATCAAAAAGACTATAAACTATCAGTTGACGTTAGGGTTTAACTAAGTTTATCAGGAACAAGCACGTTTAGATACACTCAAGTTTTGCTACTCCGAAGCTAGACATGCCTTTCAAAAGATGAAAAGCTCCTTTGACTTGTTTTTTCCCTAGTGGATCGGAGAGGATTTCCCTCTTTTCAAAGCCCTTAATCAAACTCGATGTTGTGTTTAGTGCGCTAAGAGTAGGTGGACTGGTTTTGGTTAAGCCAAAAGTGAAGTTTTCCTCCAAAAGCTTTGATAGTTAAAGAACTCAACACATTCTACTTGACCTAACCGACGTGACTCTATTTTTTTTTTTTTTACTTTTTTTTTAATGCATATTGCATATGTTTTTTTTTATAACTCTTTATTGTCTCACTTTTTTGTGTTTTGAATTTACAAGCCTCCTTTTTCTTTCTTTGGTATGAAATGTGGTAACTAGGCCTTGCTAGAATCAGTTGGATAACCTTTCTATGGTTCTACACTTAGCTTCTAAGTTTGATTGCTCCCTTCGGAGTGACAACAAGCCTCGTTTTTCCCCTACTGTGGATCAGGAAGGATTCCTCCTCTTTTCAAAGTCCTCAATCAAACTCGATGCTATGTTTAGAACGCTAAGAGTAGGTGGCCTGGTTTTGGTTATGCCATGTCTCACTTTTTTATGGTTTGCATTTTACAAGCCTTTATTTTCTTTCTTTGGTATGAAATGTGGTAAGTAGGCCTTGTTAGAACCGGTGGAGTAACCTTTCTATGGTTCTACACTTAGTTGCTAAGTTTGATTGCTCCCTTCGGAGTGACAACAAGCCTCGTTTTCCCCTACTGTGGATCGGGGAGGATTCCTCCTCTTTTCAAAGCCCTTAGTCAAACTCAATGCTAAGTTTGACTGCTCCCTTCGAACTAGAAAAGATAACTAATTTAAAAGGAAGAATTTCAAATATAGTAATTAAAATCAAAATATTAATATATATATATATATACATACATCAAAATATATATAAACAATATTTAGTTAAATTTTAAAAAAAAATCTTATAAAAAATAACCTTAAACTTTCAAAAGAAAAAAAATATCTTTTAAACTTTAAAAAACTTTTCAAAAAAAGATGTCATTGAGTGAATTTTGGAAGAAAAAAAATAGAAACAAGAGGCTGTTTTTAAACAAATTACATATATAGTGAAGGTTTTTTTTTTTCGTTTTTAGCAGAGTCTATACTCTATCTTCTTCTTCTTCTTTTAATCCTTTTATTTTTTAGAATTTTTAAAAATAGTAGATTTTACAAAATATTTACAACCTATAGCAAATTTTATCACTGATAGTCATTGATATACTATAATGATAAAAGACTATCAATGATAAAATTCAAAATTTTGCTATAGCTTGTAAATATTTTTAATTTATTTTGCTATTTTTAAAAATGCCCCTTTATTTTTAGTTTATTTCTTTAAATTTTTTCCTTTTTTTCCATCTATTATCAATCACATCTTATTTATTGCTTTTTTTCTTTTAATGTTTTAATTTCTTTATGTTATTTATACTTCTCAACTAAATTTATTTTAATTTTAAAAATCCTAATTTTAAAATTAGAGTTAGTTTAAAATATGTTCTCAAACGTTTAATTTAAAAATTAGTCATTTTAACAAAATTAGACTTAAACATGCAAGCTAAGCAAGCTATTCACCACTCCCACTTAAAAGTTAAGCACATATTCATCAGTTATATCACAAATATATCCACAAATTCGAGCTCAATGCTCAAGGGTTGACAATCATATTTTTTATGCAAGATCTAAGTAAGCTAAAAAGGTATAATGCTCGTTATTTTAAAGAAATTTTTTGAATTTTTTTAAAATTTGGGCAAAATTTAAAATCCCTCAAGTTTAGACTAATCATGCAAGCTAAGTAAGTTATTACCCTCACTTAAAAAATTGATTTGTCCTCAAAACGTTTGAAAATCAAAGTAAAGGGAGAGAAAAATAAGGGGAAAAAGTTGACTTCCCTAGAAAGATCGACATCCTTGACTTTGGTTTGAAGTTTGCATGGATAAAACTCTTTATTCATTTTCATTAATAAAATGAATTGGTATATATATATGAATGAACACAAGTTTTCCTTATTTGAACCCAAGTGCAAATTCAAATAAGGTTTCTTGGTGAGTCTAGAGTTGAACACGAGGACGAATACTAAAAATATATTTACAATTTAAAATGATCTTAAGGTGATGAATATAAGTGATGCAACGGAGGAATGTGTGTACAACTAAAATAACTATTTAATTACAAATGACAATGGAGATGGAGGTGGATGATGGGGTCGTGGGGTAGAGTAACTAACATCTCAGTGTTTAAAGCCACATTTACCTTATCACTAAGAAGCTTGTGCAAGTTGATTTTAAACTAAAGATTTACTTTATCTCTTAAGCAATTTCTATCCTTGTTTATTGAAGTTCCATAATCACTTATTCTCTCAAGCGTCGATTATTTCTACTTAATCGACTTATCAAACATATTCAAGTAATAAGTTAAGCACACATTAATTCATATGAACTTTTACTTATGCAACACTTGTAGGTCAATTTTCTCAACCCATTAGGAATTTAACTACTCATAATGGAAAGAAAAGAAGACATGATTAGACGAAGTGAAAACCATATTTATATTAAGTATTAATGAGGTCTTGGTTATATCCATTTCAAGTCTTTGATGACATAAATGCTCAATTATATGAGGGGACAAATAACTTAATCTCACATCCTACATAAGTTTTATGTAATATAAATTAGATAAAATGTAGTAACGATTCAACTTTCATTCCAAATTCAACACAATAACAATTGAGTGAAATTATGATGAATATATAGTTTACAAAATTTAGTGGGAAGGCCAATGAAAAATGAATTAATATTTTAAATATTAGTTTCATTCATGAAAATGAAAAAAAAAAAACTAACTAAAATGAACAACTAACAAGATGATAACAGGGAAGAGATAAACTATCTGCTATTGGGAAATTAAATAAATTATAATGTATTTACACCATTTTGTAGTTAGCTATCGGTTTATTTAATATTATAACAAAAAATGGACAATGTTCTTAATAAATATCCAAGCAAGATCCAAGTAAAATAGAACCTCGTATAGTGCCTTGATAGGCGGTATGTTCGGGTATATCGTCCTCCAAAGTCCTAGTCTAGATTCAAGCCTGAAATTTCAGTTACAGGTTTGTAAAGAAGAAAGCAGCTAGCAACCATACTAAGAAATGCTTCTCTGGATCTTGTAAAGAAGACTAATCATGAGTACCAATTATCTAGATGGACCTTCGGATTTAGGCCTTATGTATCCTAAAGTGACCAGCTTTTGCACGAATACCTTTTCAACAGCTACCTAAAATAATCAAACAAAAATAACAGCTAAGTAGGAATCCAAAACTTGTAAGTGTGATAATGATTAAACTCTACTTGATAACCATTTAGTTTTTTTGTTCTCATTTATTTAATATTTAAAATTTAAGTCGTTAGAATTTGTATAGAATTTATAAAATGAAGCTCAAGTTTTAATCAACTATTTTCTGTTCAGTTAGTGAAAATTGATTTACATTTTTAAAACGTTTTTTTAGAAGCAAATAACAAAGCCAACATACTACATGTCATTATGAAGTAGATAACAAACTCAAGATACTGATGAAAAAAAGGATCGAGTGATTATCAATCGAACAAAAAATTCTTGGCATGATTCCTTCATAGGCCAATTATCTCATGCCTAATTCGTCTCTAAGAAAAATCAGTGAGGAAGAGGAGGGTAATCGAACCTCAATCATGGGGCTGTTTTTCGAAATATTGCTAGCCAAGATGATATTTAGACCGATTTTGAACACTAGGAAAAGAGGAAACAAGTGTACCAGTAGGATCAAAGAAGACATGGCATCTTCAATATTCAGAGGTCAAAACTAGATTCACATATTACCTAGTGGACGTGCCATGCTAGATCCTATATTATCGGATGAACCTCTGAGTATGGAAGTAACACTCACTATATTGTTTTGCAAGATTTCAGTGGCAAAATACTAATGATTGTGAGCCATTATTATAAGGTGCAATATAATGCACTCGGTTTTAGGGGCTTAAGCCTATGACCCAAGGAAAAAACAAAGTGCAGGTTCAAGGCGAGGATCTAGTACTAGGCACATGCTCAAGAAGGCTTTTTGAAACACCAAAAGTGAAACAGAAAATACATAAAATTAACAAAAAGAATTAGCTTTTGGAATGGCTGAATGCATTTTTAGCCGATTATACCCACTAGTTAAACTTTACGGTGCTTCCAAGAGAAACAGTCAACAGTGTTTCTTTCTTCAGAAAAAAGTGTAAAAGGGCTCAACTTACAAGTCGTGTGGAGGTAGCTGCATACAAATTTCCAATTTTTGTAGAATTGCACCAATTCATACATATATCTACACAATAAAAACAAAAACAAACAAACAAGACAGAAAAGAACATCAAGAAACTGAACTTTGAAATATTTAACAATTCTAACAAAGGAAGGTTTAGGAAAGCCATGGAAAACCAGTTTGGAGAGACATATAATCTGAAAATGGATGGGGACATCATTTATGGCTTCATTGAAGCAAGTAACCCGAACACCGTCACCATCAAGATTGTCGTTGCTATTGCTATTTGATGGCTAGAAAGTGATTGTTCTTCTTTTGAGATTTGACCTTCATGTAACATTTTTATCAACCTAAACAAAGAAACAAACTAAAAAACTACAATATTTATCTTATCTCACTTTTATGTAAAAATAATTGCCCACAAATGTCATCTCCAAGTCTTAATCAATAACTAACAAACTTATATTTTTTAAACATACACTTCATTCAGATTAGAGTATCATATGCAAACATACAACTCTAAGTGAATTTTTCAAAGTTTCTAATCAAGAATCAAAAATATGAAATTCCCAACATATAGCAATGTTGAAGTATAATCACCAAGTGGATTCCAATTTCAGCTAAGACAAGAGTATACAGATGCAAATCCAACCCCATAAACAAATGGTTTTATGGGGTCAACTTGAGTGGGGGTGGTGGTATTGAAACCCGACTCGGATAAAAAAATCAACGATCTTTCTTCTTCTTCTTCAATTTTCTCCACAAACATAAAATCACAAAAACTACAAACAAAAAACTATTTCCAAGCAGAACTACCTTCTTCTTCTCCAAACCCCCTAAGCTATGAAGAACACAAACCCAATTGAAGGATGAATGGTTGGCGTTGTTGCCAGAAAAGGAGCGACAGAAAGGCTTGAGATGAGAACCCAACGACAAACAGTGAGAAACCGAGAGAATGATTTATAAATAGATTAAAATATAATTTTAAAATGTTCAAATTTAAATACTAAAAAAAGGGATAATTCACGAGGTTTTCCCCCTCTTTTTTCTTTTAACATTAACACGAAGTTTTAGGTCACCATTTGAACTAAATGAAAGAACGACATCGTGCTTTCATCAATTGATCTTTTAGGTTTTTAGATAAGATGAAAGACGCAAAAAATTGGAGGAAGTATCTCAATTGAAGAAGAAACAAAACAAGTAATGAAAAACAATTGAAAAACAAAAGTGCAGATAAGAAAGGAATAAAGAATTGAAGGTTGAAAAAAAAACTATTTAAAACATGGAGACCAATTTGAAAGAAAACTCAAACCTATTTAATTTTACAACGGTTACCTGCACTGACAAATATAAAATTAAAATTGAGTCAATGACCCAACACTTTAAAATTGCAGAAATGATAAATTAATAAGATCAACCCAATTGAAATTATCGAATTATCAATTGAAATAAAAATGTGAAACTACATTTGATTGTTATTTGATTATCAGTACTAATTATCAGTAATATTAATTGTTATTTAATTGTTGTCTAAATATTGTCTAATTGCTAATGATAACGATTTATCATCTCATTGTTGTTGAACTTAATATTAATTGTTATTAATTAATTGCAAATGATACTGTGATTACATCTAATGACTTTACATTTTTTTTTAAAATTACCAAGTAAATTTGTATAATGAACTCATGGCCTTTCATCTTCTATCATATCATGTAGTTTATAATTATCATCATATGTAATATGATTATCTTCTATTTTTTTTATCAATTTCTAAAGATTTTTTTTGTTATTACATTATGAGTACTTTTTTTTTTTGTCAATTACTAAATAATTTAGAGAACTAAAAGCACTGGGGAAGTATTATTTCTTGAAATATGCAATTTATTGGACGTCATTTATTTACATTCATTCTCTCCTACCGTTCTCTCTTAAAATACAACTTCTATCACCATGTTTTTTCTTTAACAAAATTTAAAATAATGCTTATCGGGTACAACTTTTTCATCCAATCCTTCCATTGCCAAAAATAAATAAATATTTTTTTCAAAATTTAATTTGCGATCGAAAACTTGTGATCAAATAGTTTAGTGCAAGTTTATATAGCATTCCAAGATACACTCGAGTTTTTCAAATTGAATGAAAAAAATACTATTTTTTGTTTTAATTTTTTTAAAAAGTAAAAAAAGGTAAACTTATTATGAAATACCAAATAAGTGTTTTAACTTATCAATTTTTTTTTCTTAGGCGATTAATTAATAATTTTTTTTGTTAAAAGTTATTTTCAAATATATTAAAATGAACAAAAATATTTATAAATATAACAAAACATCATAGTTTATCTAATAATCTATCATATGTAGACTTTTTATAATATTTTTTGCATTGTACTATATTCTATAATTGCAACGACTCTTTAACGAAATAGTAAAGAAAATAATTTAATTTGAAATCAATGATCAAACTTAGTTATACCTAATAATTAAAAGTGTTTTAGAATAGGGAAATATGTATCTTATAAAAGGTATATTTGTTGGCAAATATCATTAACTAAAGTAGGTATTTAATTTCCTTTTTCCAAATTAAATTTAAATAAAATCAGCCATAATTTTCTCAATACAATGAATATTATTCAAATTTTTATATTTGCAATGGACAAATCTAGATAAAGTAAATATAACTCTCGAACTATGCTACTAAAAAATGATATTAACTTAATGAATAATTAACACAATTTTTTATCATCTTGAAAATGAGAGATTTGATTCTCATCCTCAATCATGATAATGATTACACTACAAAAGAAAAAGAACTCTCAAACTACATACCAAAGGCAACAACAACTTAACAAAAGCATGATAAAGGAAGCTTTTTCTTTTTCATTAGTATTTGTACTTAAATTTTACATTAGTCTCTAATGATTTGCTTGTTGTTAATTATTTGAATCCTTGCTATAAATTATTTAAAATAAAAATAAAATATTAATTATTTATTATCTTTTAATTACATTTTCACTACCATTGTGAAGTTAAAATATTAAAAATCTCTTTTTATTTTAATATTTAAATTTCTATAATAATTTATGTAAGTTTAAAATGTTTCGTAACTTCTATTTTATCAACGATATAAAGAATGTTCTTCAACCATTTTTTACAAAAATTTGAATATCTACTTCTATTTAGATTTTTTTTTTAATTTGTTCTTATTACTGATTTCTAAATACATTTATTTATTTTTTTTCCAACTCAAATGGGGTGGATGAGATTCATGCGTTAAAGGGTCATTGGATTGGAGGGATTAAATGCTTTTTATGACGGACTAAACTTAAAATGGGAGATGAAAAGCATTGGGTGAAAGACAAACTCAATTTCGTTTTAAAGAAGAGTAGAGATTATTATATGTTGTGAATCAATCGATTGCTATAAGAAAATGGAAGCCCCCATCAAGATTAAACTACTACATTAATATTTCAAATATCAAAACCACAATTAATTATAACAAAAAAATTAACTTGAAAATAAAATTAGGAACTTTTCAAAAATAGAAAAAGAAAAACAAATTATTCACCCTTCATAAAAGAAAATTACTAAAAACAAACTCTATTACTTTTGATTGATTATTATATGACTAAATATTTTATTTAATTTTCTATTTTTGATATTTTATTAAAAATATATATATTTAAAAAAAATAAAAAATAAGAATAAAGCATGAGGGATTTTTAGAAATAAAATAATTCACAAACTATTTAACACAGCAAAATTTTAACCAAAGTTCAAAGTATCTAAGTTTTTTGTTATAAGATGTAAATATTTTTCATTTTCTTCTATTTTATTGATAAAATAGATACTCTAAAAATAACTCATCTAATCTTTCTGAATCCAAAACTACGAAGAATAAAAAAGTCTCCTCTTTCAATAAGAACAAGTCATGCAAAAAATAATCAACCACTCGTAACGATTTTATAAGCGTACCTTATATATGCATTTCATATTTGTATTGTCAACAATTTTTATTTTTGAAATTAAAAGAATCTACTTTAACATCTTCAACAATTCAATAAAAAAATTTCGAGTATGATTCTTCTCAAATTTACATATACAACTATGAAGTATAATATATATCCGTATCTCATATCTATACATGACATGTATAGTAGAAGCATTTATATTTTTTAAATGGATGTACTAAAATGAAATATGAAATAGCAATTTCTATTTTTGAAAAATTTATAGCTAAAATTTTTATATTTTAATTACAATTATTCTCCCAGAATTAAACACACCGTCGATATTTATTTATTTATCAAAGGAACACAGACCGTCGATGTTATTGCCGATGTTTACGACATTTTAATTACTTTTCAGATAATTCAACCAAATTTGTAATATATAAATTATAAATCGCTCAATAAAGAAAGTTTTATCTTTTTTCCAAATTTACTCATTCTCGAATCTGAAGTTCGTTCTCTTCTCACACCCACAGCGAAAGAGAGAACGAAAATAATTCTTCGATTTATAGAGCTCAAAATTCATCTGCTGTTCTTCGCATGGCCCGGGTTTTTTCTCTTTCCCAGTCTTTCATCTCCTCCAAGTTTCAATTATCGGTTTTGATTCCGTCTTC
>JBBPDI010000009.1:22968530-22991993 GCA_037974545.1 Cucumis variabilis | reverse complement strand
GAAAAGGAAGAATGAAGCATTCATATAGCCGCGTAGAGCAGAAATGGAGATAATTTAATTAGTTTTCTTGTAAAGTCTATGATTTCCATTTCCATTGTCAGAAACGCTTCGTTGTCCTGTTCCTTCTCTCTCTTCTCCTCCTCTTCTCTCTCTCAAGAAGCCGGAGAGCTCAGCCTTGGTACGACGGAGCAGCCGTGGAATATGGCGTTCCGGTTTCAAATGTGACGATGTTTTTATTAACAATATATATTTAAATATACTCAAATTACCATTTTCGTCCCTATCTTCACATTTTAATAATAATCGAATTTATAACACCATTCTAAAAAAATTATAAACGTAACAAAATACTTATGCATTCTATACAACATCATTTTTGTGCATCCTTTTTTATCACACCAAAAAATATCAAAATATTTTTAAATAATGAATTATTTTTGTCACATGACAAGTTATATTATTAAACAATTTAGGTGCATAAAGAAGATATAATAAATTTAAATTAAGTCTTACTAATTTGATCTTATTTCTAAAAGAACGAAATATTATAATCTATTAACAATAGATAAATAGTAATGTATTCGTATTTATCACTAATAACCCATACTATTTTGGTTGCGTTTGAAACTAACACTAATTATTATTATATTTAATTAAGTAGAATGAAAAAATCAAGCTAAATTTAAAATTGAATGAATATACAAAAGTACAACAACAACAGAATAATATAGACTTTAAAAGGTAAGAGGATTAAAAGGGCATTTCTAACCTAATCTTTTGAACTTCTTTATTTTATTGCTATTATTGTGAGAATGGCAAAAATGATTGGAAGTTTTAAAACAAAATTTAAAGTTTGTGTCTTTTGGGGAAAGTTAAAGGTCCATTATCAGCGCCTTCTTTATTCAAATGGAAAGTAAATTAAATAATCTCATCTTACCATAAACACGATTTAATAACTAAATCATTAAATAAAAATAAAACATAAACATAAACATAAACATAAACACTGATCTTAATGGATTAAATTTATTGTCGTAATTGCAAACATGAAAGTAGAGTTGGTGGAAATTATCTAATTAATTTCAAATCATTAAATCAAAAAATAAGTAATAAGTTTTTTTTACACGATATATCGATAAATTGATCTATTATGACTTTAAATTGATCTATTATGACTTTTGATCTTGCTGAGTAATTATTTTCTTTTTTTAAAAAAATTAATCAATCTACTTATTAAATATAATGATCGAATTCATAGTCAATTCTAAAACATCTTAAAAGCTACTTTTTTTTTTTGTAGTTTTTAAAATTTATTCAAGTTTTTTAAAGGAGAAGTTTTAAAAATAGTTGATTTTACAAAATATTTACAACCTATAGCAAATTCTATCAGTGATAGTAATTGATATGTTATAGTGATAGGAGACTATCAGTGATAGAATTTAAAATTTTGTTATACCTTGTAAATATTTTAATTTATTTTGCTATTTTTAAAAATGTTCATTTTTTATCATTAATTAAGTATAAAAAACGAAAAAGAAAGTTGTCAATATAGTCTAAATTTTCAGAAACAAAAATAAAAAATAAAATTATTATTACCAAACAAGACTTATAAATTCAAATGTAGTTTTCATATTTATTTTATCCTACAACTTTTGAGATACACTGTGAACAAATTTTTTATTTTCTTTAATTTAGTTAAAATAATATTTTTATTCTTATAATTTTAATTGTTAAACTTTTAATTTATATGCTTTAATCTTCTTTAGATTTATTAAATAATAATACAATTTACAGTAAGGATGCAAATAATTGACAACAAGCAACAATTAGAGACTAATGTAAAACTTAAGTACAAATACTAATTATAAATAAAAAGCTTCCTTTATCATGCTTTTGTTTAGTTATGTTGCCTTTGGTATGTAGTTTGAGAGTTTCTTTCTTTTTTAATATAATAATTATCATGATAAGGATGAAAATCAAATCTGATGATAAAAATTATGTTAATTATTCACCAAGTTAAGCTCACTTTTTAGTATATTAGCGAGAGTTATAATAACTTTTATCTAAATCTCTCTATTATTGCAAATATAAAAATTTGAATAATATTCATTGTATCAAGAAATTTATGGCTGATTTTATTTAAATTTAATTTGGAAAAAGGAAATTAAATACCTACTTTAGTAAATGATATTTGGCAACAAATATACCTTTTATAAGATACATATTTCCCTATTCTAAAATACTTTTAATTACCTGGGTATAACTAAGTTTGATCATTAATCTCAAAGTAAATTATTTTCTTTCCTATTTTGTTAGAGAGTTGTTGCAAATATAGTACAATGTAAAAAATATTACAAAAAGTCTATATGTGATAGATTATTAATAATTAATTTTGATCTATTGAAATCGATCATAAATAAATTGTAATGTTTTGTTATATTTATAACTATTTTTGTTCATTTTAATATATTTGAAAACAACTCTTAATTAACTTTACATTTTAAATCCCTAGTACTCAATATATCTTAAACCCTACTTAGAATTTCAAGAAAAGAAATCATTAATTACTCAAAAGCGCGGGCAAATTTAGTATAGGCCCAGGGGGCTCGGCCCCCTCTCAACTTTATCTTCTTTATATAATATCTATAGAGAAAACCATTTATTAGTTAATATTTGTAGCCAGTTTAGTGGTATCTACGCTTGTCAGCCCTCTTTCCCACTAGAGATCAAGTCTTACTTAGTGCTCAAAAGTAAAGCCTAAGAAACAAAAAAATGATGAGTTAAAACACTCATTTGTATTTCATAATAAGTTTACTTTTTCTATTTTCTCGAAAACAAAACAAAAAATAGTATTTTTTTTTCATTCAATTTGAAAAATATTTTGGTGTATATCTTGGAATGCAATATAAATTTGCACCACATATTGAAGCAATTGATGACAAACTATAGGGTCCTCAAGGAAAATGGAGTATATAATTTTTGGAAAATTTGTAGTTATTACTCTTCCTTGTTTCCTTGAATGTATTTGTTAGTGTTATATTAAAGAAATAATCAATGTACTTTGTTAGAAATCTGCAGGTTACATATGGAGCCGTACGTATACACTAAGTCTACTGAAATGCACTTTCTCATTGATAAAGCTTCATGTAAAGACTAAATTTAAGCTATTTAGAGCTTTTAAATCAGTATAGACTGTTCTCCAATGCAAGCTTAGTAAGTATTTGAGAAAGTATGGATCTTGATAACTTCGGTTTCTCTTTTTTGAAACCAAGAAAACCAAGATGATTACTTATTACAAGCAATTCACTAAACTAAAAACTAAAAGACAAAAAATACACATTCCAGTTTCGAGCGAAGTGAAGAATGGGAATAGATTATGACAACTGAAGCTTAAGTTGTCATTATTTGACAATTAAGTCAAATTTAGTTGTCATTTTTCAAACACAACAAAACAGTAACCTCAGAGAGCCTCCAACAACAAATTCAACATAGTTCCCATGTTTGTTAGTCTGTCTCCTGTCTACTTCATTTCATGTATTTCAGCAATCAGTCTTCACAATCTAGCCACTATGCCTTGAGGAGTCTGGATTTTAGTTCCTCAGCAACAGCATCAATGAACTCCTCAGTATTTAGATATTGGTCACGCAAAAGCTTGGATCCATGAAGGATAAGAGCAAGATCCTTGGTCATCTCGTTTCGCCTTGTGAGCAAGGCCAGGAGACTAAGCAAAGATGGAATGTATGTTGTTTGTGCTGGTTTCACCACCTTTTTTATGAACCCTAAAATGTTGTGTAACAGTGCCATGAGCTGCTTCTACTTCAATTGTCTTTCCATTAGGACAAACCAATACATAAGTCATCAACCCAAAAGATCCAAATCCTTGAGCTAAGAAATCACTTTGTACATCTCCAGCATAGTTCTTGAAACATACAATCAACTTCCACTCGTTAATAACAAGTCTTTTTTTTACCCAAAACTATCTTGTCTTACTGACTTTGGCTAGAGCGATAAGAGCTTGGGCTGAGGGATCCTTCTGAATGAATTCTCTAATGACATCGCGCATCAATGCATCAACCTTGCTAGTAAGAATAGGTGCCACACAGGCCCACATGTTGACTTTTACGACTAAGAGCATCGACAACTTGATTACTAGTTCCTTTCTTGTGTTCGAATCTGAAGTCGAATTCAACCAAAAATTCTTGCCACCTTACCAGTTTACAGGTCAAATTAGGTTGGCTGAAGAACTGATAGATGACATTGTTGTTGGATTTCACTGCGAATGTTGATCCCAATAAATATTGCCTCAGGCCCTCAGACAATGGAACACCGCACTGGAAGCATTTTCTTCTCGAAGACATTATACCTTCTCTCTGTACAATTAAACTTACGATTCTCATAAGCTATTGGGTGACCCTCTTAGGTCAGAACGCCCCCAAGGAAAAAGTCTGACGCACCTGTCTCAACCACAAATGGTTTAGACACGTCAACCAATTTGAGGATCGAACCCCTCATCATTGTCGACTTTAACTTGTCAAAGGTAGATTGACATTCCACTGGCCAACTCCAAGTCGTGCCTTTCTTCAATAACTCAGTCAATGGAGTAATCCTTCTTGAGAATCACAGGATGAACCGACGATAATAATTAGCCAATCCAAGGAAGGAGGCGTAACTCTGTCACGGAAGTGGGGGCTCTCCACTCTTTCATAGCTTGCTACTTATCTTCGTCCATTCAAATTTTCCCACATCTAACGATGTGACCCAAAAAGTTGATACGTTGTTGCATAAAAGCACACTTCTCTTTCTTAACATATAATCGATTCTGTCAGAGCTTGTCAAAGCCTAACCGGAGATGGACCTGGTGTTCTTCAAAAGTGGAACTGTAAACTCCAATATCTTCAAAATAAAGCACCAAAAATTGATCTAGATACTCGTGGAACACCTAGTTCATCAAGGTGGAAAAGATTGCAGGGGCGTTTGTCAAGCTAAAGGGCATTATGAGGAACTCGAAGGCCCCATTCCTTGTAACGCAAGTAGAATTTGGTTCGTCCCCCTGTACGATTCGAACCTGGTAATAGCCTGACCGTAGGTCGAGGTTTTTAAAGTACTGAGCCTCATTCAGCTGGTCAAATAACTCATTTATGATCGAAAGAGGATACATGTGTCGAATCGTAACCTTATTTAACGCTCTGTAGTCTATACACAACCAGAGCGATACGTCTCTCTTCTTTTGAAACAACATTGGAGCCCCATAAGGCACTTTCATAGTTTTGATAAATCTTGCAGTCAATAATTCCTTTAACTGTTTTTTGAGCTCAGCTAGCTCAGGTGGAGCCATTCGGTAAGCGTTCTTTGCTGGAGGTTTGGCTCCCGAGAGAAGCTCAATCTCATGATCAATCCCTCGTCGAGAGGGTAGTGACTTAAGGAGTTCAACGGGCATTACATCAGCATATTCATTCATAACTCTCCGGATCTCTACTGGAACAGCCCCAATTTTTATTTGCTCATCCACCAACGGGATGGCCATAAAGGTCGACTCTTCTCTACTGATCCCCTTTTTTAGTTGTAAGGTTGAAATCATCCTCACCCCACTAGGTTATTGAATCTTCGCTTGGAAAACTATCGGAGTACCACTCATTACCACCATACACTGAGCCAGTGGCATGGGAATGACTTTATGTCTCAAGAGAAATTCCATACCGAGTGCCACATCGAAGTCATCCATGCAAACCACGACTAAATCGACGTCCCCTTCCATTCACCTAATTTGAAAGATGCCTTCTTTGCTATTCCCACGATTGATAAGACTTCAGAATTAACAGCTTTCATCTTTCTTGAGTCCTTTTCGACTTTCAATTCTAACCGACGTGCTTCTTTTTCAAAAATGAAATTATGAGTTGCACCAGAATAGACCATAATACTCTTGATTGGTTTCAGGTTGATCCATGTGTCAACGTACATCAAACCCTTATCTACCGGTCCACTTGTCTCCCCCACCTTCTTCTGGAGAGGCGATAGAAAATTCAAGGTCTCCATTTTCAAATAATCACCTTTTTCTGTTTGAGAGATTTCGTTCTCCACTTGATTCAATTTATCGTCCGAATCTGAGGTTAAAGTGGCTTGAAAAGCATTAAAGACAGTTTGATTCAGACACTCTCTAGCCAGGTGTGGTGCATTGTATATGAAATTTATATGATTATGATTATTTTGTCCTCACCATGTGTTTCCTCTGTTGGACTGGAAAGGCCTATGGTCTCCATTGGGACGTTTATCTCCCTCGAAAGCTTTGGGAGAACTCGTGTGGTTGTTCTTGTTTCCTCCAGATGAGGAATTTTGTTGACGTCTCACATCTTAAGAGTCGTTGAACAAATCAAACAATCATTCAGCTGTTGTATATGCCGACGTGGGGTCTTGAACCCTTTGTTCATACAGTTTGGTTTTTGCCCATGGTTTCAAGCCTTCAACAAAATAGAAAACCTTGTCTTTCTCTGACATATCACGTATGTCCAACATTAACCTTGTGAACTGCTTCACATACTCTCAAATAGCACCAGTGTGCTTTAGTTCACACAATTTTCGTCGAGGAAGAATTCAACATTCTTGGAGAAAAATTGCGAATGAAGCTCTTTCTTCAAATTGTCTCAAGTGTTTATTGTGCAACGTCCTTCTTGAATGTCAACGTAACGGAACCTCCATCATAACCTTGCATCCTCACACAGATGCATCGTTGCCAATGTTACTTTCGCTTCTTCAGTGACTGTGTTTGTGGCCTTGAAATACTATTCAAGATCAAAGATGAAATTCTCTAATGCCTTTGCATCCCTCATCTCACAGAAGGGCTTGGGTTTGAGGATCTTCAGTCAACCGGAATTGCTCCTCCAGCTAGAGCTTGGTTTGTCATTCCTCGTACTCACATCTTCGATCTCATTCCTAACAACATCGAGGGCAGCTTGAAAACCCTTTGACATGTCGTTCATCATTTTCAATATATTCTTCTGAGATCAATCAAGCTCAATCACACGTTCTTCTATATGAGCAACATAGCCTATCGAACTGTCTACACGCTCGTAGGTAACATTTCCAGTTTTTACAACTCGTGTCTCTAGAGTGTTAACTCTTGTCAACAACTCTTGTATGGGTAATCTGTCGAGAGGATCAGACACCACGTCAATTGCATTGACTTTCTCAGAAATTTCTTTAAGCCGAGACTCTAAGAAATAAATGGAGTCAGGAACTTCCACTAGGTAGAGCATATGCTCTTCTAGCTCTACCAGTCGATCTACATGGGCCTTGCGCTGTTGTTTCATGGTCGACATCATTATGTTTTAACAGTCAATAAGCCAAATTGGCTCTGATACCACCTGTCACAATCGCAATCTTTTAAATACTGGACGAGCAGATTGTGTAGCACTTGTTCTACTTAGTCAACAAGTCAACCGATCAAAATTTGAAAACCGCAGAATAACTTATTGTACGATGTAGCCTCCTTTCAAGTTCTTGAGAAAATGTTTTATAAAATATGAGAGAGAAAGAAATTCATTAAAAATATCGTTAAAGCAAGCATTGGAGATTGTCAATTGCAAAGAAAAGCTTTGATTGCGAAGAGTGCGACAAGGATTGGGCGGGGATTCAACTACTATGTCTCTCTATAGTACATTTTAGACTTTTTTTTAACTCTGGTAGGCTTGCATATGAAAAAATCGAAATGTGACACCCAAGGTTTATGACATAAAAGGAAAGCAACAAGCAAAACTAAATACAAAACATAAAGACAAAGTAAATTGGGGGTGTTTGGACATGCGGCCAAAGGCAAATAACGCCATGGACAAGCATGCTCGCTACACCTTGCGTGCAGGCCATGCGTCCGACACCAACCTCCATGACACTAACCTCTTTGAACATCAAACTGCCTTGTCCATCTCGCCTAGTCTTACCTTGTCACTCGGTCAGCTTCCCCCTTGCCCAGAAACTTCTTTCTCATCCAGAAATATAACTCGTCTTTAAAAATTCATAACTAAAAATCCAGAACTCTTTTTAGGAAACTTCCTTCTACAAAAATGCTTAAAAACATCTTAACTCTCTTACCTCAAAATTTCAGCTTCTGATTCCAAAATATGAGATCTTTAGCCCTCTCGAAGTCTACCTTGCATAGATTCACCTGAAATCTAACCTTTCTTCCTTTCTTCAACTCAAACTCAACCCTCCCTTGATCAAAATCGTCCGGCAGCCTCAATCTAAGAACTAGAGTCATTTTTTTTCTTTTGAGAGTAATTTTAGCCAAAACGCACAAGTGAAATGGTAGAAATCTTCATCTGAAGTAACCTATTTATTCTAGAGCTTGCATAAGCTTTATTGACACCTCCTACTAGCTGAAATCTACGTTAAGCATGCAAGGACACCTGTAAAGTACTTCATCGACTCCACCTCTTCATCATCTCGCCCAACCAAAACGCCCATTGTCCCTTAACAAGTCTAAACACCTATTGTCATCGCATTGCTAACCTCTTTGTTCTTTTTGCATGCCAAGCTTCTCCTCCATCAGACTTTCTCGCCTAACGTTTAAACCCCCACAAAACCTCTAAGTGACAACCTTCCTTATCTATTGACACTCCTTTAGAGGTTCTTTCAAATCGCCTACTACACAAGCCTTGACTGCCTAACCTTAAACGCCTACTAACTTTTAGAGGTTATTCCTTCCCCTTGGCCACTCAATGCACCATCAAGATAACCTCTAAATACCTTGACATGCTCTAAACGCCTAGTGACACTTATTTAGAGGTTATTTATATCCTTTTGGCGGCCTACTAAACATCATGTCACCAACATAACCTGTAAACGCTTAATACTTCTTCCTTGACACTCGCCAAATTTTTCTTCTTTTTCAACAAATATGACACACTTTTTATGACACTTTTATCCTCAACTTCCTTTAACACTTAACATCTCATCACTTTAAAGGACTTAAGTTTTCTTCCAAGGTTCAAGGTTTACATAGGCTCTGATACTACTTGTCACAATCGCAATTTTTCAAACACGGGACAAGCGATTATGCGGCACTTGTTCTGCTCGGTCAACAAGTTAACTGCATAAAATTCGAAAATCGCGAACAAACTCGCGCTATGATGTAGCCTTCCTTCACGTTCTGGAGAATTTTTTTTTATAAAACGTGAGAGAAAAAAATCATTGAAAACATCATTAGAGAAAGCATTGAAGGCTGTCAATTGCAAAGAAAGATTTGGTTGCAAAGAGCACGACAAGGCTTGGTCGGAGATTCAACTACTGGGTCTCCCTTATAGTACACTTTAGACTTTTTTAACTTTGACAGGCTTGCATATAAAAATGTGTGAAACGTCACACCCTAGGTCTATGACCTAAAAAGGAAAGCAATAGACTAAACTAAGTACAAGACATATATAAAGACAAGGTGATTTGGGGGTATTTGGGCATGGGGCCATAGAGAAAAAACGTCTTGGACAAGCATGCTCGTGACACTGCACGCCCCTTTGCACGACATCTTGCCTCATGCACGCTTACTTCCTCGCATGCATGGCCATGCACACAGCTTGAGCACAACCATGTCGCTCGGCTGTGCCTTAGGGGTGCCGCACGCCTTTAATCTGACCGAAATAACCTCCCTTACCTGAACAATGCACTCTTGACAAGCCCCTCATAGTGTGATGCTCAACTACCTAATCAAGCTTGCCCGAAAATGACCTTTCAACTTCCACTCTTATGAATTTTAATCCAGCCTTCAAAATGGAAAAATTCCTTCTACAAATTTGCTTAGAATTCTCTTAACTTGCTTACCTCAAAATTTCAGTTTTAAATTTTAAAAAAATGCATTCTATAGCCTATTGGAATTCGAGATTGCTAAAATACCCTTCAGAAATGACCGTTATTCTTTTCTTGAACTCAAAGCCAAGTCTCTTTGCCTAGTTTTCAACCAGCAGCCCTCCGTAAGAAATTAGACTTATTTTGGAAGTGTTTGCGAGAGGTTTGAGGGAAAACACAATAGAGGTTTGAACACACTTAACATCTGAACTGACCCTTATATAAAGCACCTTGCATGCCAACTTGCTGCCATCCTTTGACACCTCCTGCTTGCTACAAAAATGCACTATGCATGTTGTGGGCACTTGTATTCCACTCCACTGACTTTTCTTGAACTCCTACAACCTTCAACCTCTCACCCAACCATTAGTTCCATGCCAAAACTCTTCAACCAACTCGCGAAGGTGAACTCCATCACTTGGTTGCAAAGCCCATTTTTGTGAACGTGGCCACCTAGTTTAAGTCATCTCGCTTAGCAAAGCCATCTCGTCTATATAGAGGTTTTCTCACATACACCTACAACTCTTCATGTTTGGCGCCTTGACATGTTCGTAGAGATTCTTAACTTACTACTTAACCGTCTAATTGAATCCTTAGAGGTTCTTTTGCCTTTCCTTTGGCCGCCTATCATGCCCATCTCACCTAGTGTTCCTTGTGTGCTTAGAGGTTATCTTGGCAACACCACACCTCTCGACCACATACCCACACACACAACAACCTTGGCCTCCCAACACCTTTCTTTAGAGGTTCTCATGCTTTTCTTAGCCGCCTAGAAATCTTGCATGCCTACTCTCACATTTAGCCATGTGTTGTACTTTGTTTTTTACTTTGGCTTTTAATGACACACAAACTAACTTTCCAAGGAATTCCCTTTCATTTTCCTATTAACTCATCTTTTCTTTGTTTTATCAAGTCCTTGCAAATCTTAAGGGTCCTTAAATCTAGGGTTTACAATTGTCTTGATGCATTGACATTATCTTCTTTTTTATGAAAAAGACCTACACACTCGCCTCAGTGGTTAGCTGGTGTGGGTAGAGTAGGTACTTTCAAATTGGCATGATATCCCATTCTGCCCCGAGCCACGCGGTAATTTCCAATACTTCCTTGGCCTGCCTTTTCAAAGTTGCAGTGATCAACGCCTGTCCTGATGCCTCAACGTCCAGAGCCAAATTCTACAATTTGTTAATGTCCTCAGCATTGAAGTAGATGTTTTCCCATTCATTATCACATAGTATTCGATTGGGCTCACTACAAGAAATGGGGATCTCCCGACACACAAAAGCGTTGGGAGATATACGAAAAAATGTCAAAAAAAGATTTCGCGACCCACAAATGACCATCGAAACCAAGGTTGGGTGAAATGCGTCGGAAGAGGCCTTTTCGATGTCATGAAATACAGCATTGGGAGTTCGCCGTATGTAGGCGTCAGGAGTTTGCTTTTTTTTTTTTTTTTAATACATTCCAATCAAAACCAAATAAAAAGATGACCAAAAGAGTTTTCTGGAATCAAGGTAGTAACTAACACAATTCTCCAAGATGAAAATTATAAAAAAAAAGATGAAAACTACGATAAGAAACAAAAGTGCATTTCATTCATGACCATATACTATAAAATGTATAATAGGTTTCTATAAAGAGAACCATTTATAACAATATGATCATTAGAATGTCTAAACAACCCAAAATATGAGAATATCTTATGGAACTCCAATTGGAATCAAGTAAGATATCCTCTTATTACTCAACAACAAAAAGATTACAAAGAATCAAATTGAGAATTACTCTCAATTCAGAACACTCTTTCTCTATTCTGCCTTCCTATCTTTAAAGGATTTGCAAGAATATCGATCTCCACCACTTTCTAACTGCCTACCTTCCTCTTAATCTTCTTTTATTTATACCCCCATATTAACAACTGACAGCCCATTATTGACTCATATTAGAATACTAACAGAAAGACAACTAACTAATAACAGAATGACAACTAATCAATAACTACTTATCTAGTTATTGTTGCTTTCGTCTTCAGTGGTCCCCTTCTCCTTATTCTTCTTTCTTCTACTGTACTGATGTAGGATTGGTGGTCTATCAATATCTAAGCATGATCCAAAAAACCTAAGGAGAAAAATGACGTTTAGAAGAAAAAAAAAATCTAGGTTCTAAGAGACTGAAACTTACTACCGGCTCTCAAATGAACTTGCAATGCCAATCAAAATATAGTATCAAATCTCAAGGTAACAAAACCAAACCATCAATCAATTAGGTATGGAACTTCTTCCTTAACAAAGACTTCAACCATGGACTTTGCTGTATAGGGATGTTTGAGAGCAATTAAATGAGCATATTTACTCAATCTGTCCACCACTACAAGGATCACTTCCTAGTCAACTGATTTTGGTAGCCCATCTATAAAATCCATCGAAATGTCGTTCCAAATGGCATTCGGTATCTCTAATGGATTAGTAAACTAGTAGGAGACAACGCTAGAGTTTTATTTCTTTGACAGATTACACATTCTTCACAGTACTTTTTGATGTCTTTTTTCATTCCCTCCCAATATAACTCTCCCATAATTCTCTTATATGTTCTTAAGAAATCAAAGTGCTCACCAAAAATAGTCATGATAAGTATGCATGATCGTAGGCAATAGTGTGGAAGTTTTTGAAAGTACTAACCTCCCATTGAACTTCAAAATACTCAGCTCCACTGTGAAATCAGACTCATCCAACTCCTGGGCTTCTATTTTTGTTCTGATCTCTTGCAACTTCTGATCCTTCTCCACCTCTTCTTGGATTAAAGCCAAATCTAATAAAGTTGGTACTGTTAGATGGTTTAATTATACTGTTGGAGGGACTCGGGATAAAGCATTGGCTGCCTTATTCTCTAAACCCGGCTTATACACCACTTCAAATGAATATCCCAACAATTTCACAATCCATTTTTTATATTGGGGTTGTATGACTCTCTGTTCCAACAAAAATTTCAATGACCTCTAATCTATTTTTACAACAAACTTCCATCCCAATAAATATGGTCGCTACCTTTGTACTGCAAACACCACTGCTATTAGTTCCCTTTCATAAATGAGTCTTGCCCTGTCTCTCATGTACAATGTTCTGCTGAAAAAAGCTATAGGTCTCTTAGCTTGAGTAAACACGGTCCTTACTCCATAACCCGAAGCATTTGTTTCAATTTTGAATGGCAGATTAAAGTTTGTCATAGCTAATACTGGCAGCATCATCATGACCATTTTTAACTTCTTAAAGGCTATATTTGCTTCCTCAGACCATTTATACCCTTCTGCCTTTAACAGCAAGGTTAATGGACTAGCAATGCTTCCATAATTCTGGACGAAGTGCTGATAATAACCAGTCAGCCCCAGAAATCCTCTAACTTCTCAGACATTGCTTGGAACTGACCATTCCTTAATTGCCCTTATCTTCTCCAGGTCCACTTCTGCCCTTTTTTTTTATATGATATCCCCTAAATACCCCACATGAGCCTTTGAAAAACTACACTTCCCTATGTTGGCATACAATCTGTTTTCTCTCAATATTTCCAGCACCACCTCCAAGTGTTGCATATGTTCCTCCAACCCTCGACTATATATCAGTATGTTGTCGAAGAAAACCAACACAAAACGCTTTATATACAGTCTGAAAATATGGTTCATTAATGCTTGGAGTGTAGATGGAGCATTAGTTAGTCCGAAAGGCATGACTAAGAACTTGCAATGTCCTTCGTGAGTATGGAAAGTAGTCTTCTCCACATCCTATGAATTCATTCTTATTTGATGATATAGCCAGCTTTCAAATCTATCTTAGAAAACATGTTGGCCCCATTGAGTTCGTCGAACAACTCATCAATTGCAGGGATTGGGAACCTGTCTGTGATTGTTACATTGTTCAATGTTGTATAGTCAACACAAAACCTCCAGCCTCCATCTCTTTTCGTGACTAAGAGCATTGAGCTTGAGAAAGGACTCGCACGGTCGTATTATTCTCGAGGAAGCATCTCATCCACTATTTTTTCCATCTCTTCTTTTTGTTGGTATTCATACTGGTAAGGTTGAACATTCACAGAATCAATCCCTTTTTTAGATGGATGTGATGCTCAGTATCTCTCTTTGGTGGTAAAGTTTCTGGTCATTCAAAGACATCAGTATATTCCACTAAAAATCCCTTATCCTTCATCTTCCAGGTCTTCACCATGTTCTTAAGACTAACTAGAGTCTTGGTTAAACTTGGATCTCCCCTGATAGTCACCTTTTTTCCTTCATGTAGAAATGTCATCACCAAATTCTTCCAATCTACCTCAATAACTCCAAGAGAGTGCAACCATTCCATACCTAGG
This sequence comes from Cucumis variabilis, assembly GCA_037974545.1. Classification (NCBI taxonomy): domain Eukaryota; kingdom Viridiplantae; phylum Streptophyta; class Magnoliopsida; order Cucurbitales; family Cucurbitaceae; genus Cucumis; species Cucumis variabilis. The sequence continues at coordinate 22,977,812 of JBBPDI010000009.1, read as the reverse complement.
ATGACATCCACCCAAACCAATTCTAAGGACAGAAAGCTATCTGTAATATTCCAGCCCCCTAATGTGACTTCCACTTTTTCATACACTCCTTTGTCTTTAATGGCAGTCCTGGAACCCAAAATTACCCCATAATTTGATGTTTCTTTCATGGGTAGGCTTTAGGAGTTAATCAACTTTTCAACAATAAAATTGTGGGTAGCTTTACAATCAATGAACACCACTACATCTTCCCCTTTGATTTTTCTTTTTACCTTCATCGTTCCTGGATTTGTCAACCCCACTACCGAGTTGATCGATAATTCAATATTTAAATTTTCAACATTTACTACCTCTATAGCTTTGACTTCAGTTTCTACATCAAAATAGTCTTCCCCAACTCTTCTCCATTCTCTCTGACTACAAACATTCGCAGCTCCTTCTGTTCTTTTACTTTGCATCGGTGACCAGTGTGGTACTTTTCCTCACACCAAAAACATAGTCCCTTTTTCCTCCTTGATTGAAACTTAGCATCTGACAGGCTTTTTGTTGAAACCTGATGTCAATTCTCTTTAGCTGTAACTCCCTTCAGGTGATAGTTCTCATCGGCATACTTCACATTGCTAATGCTTTCTTAGCCATTACTGTATTGTTGTTTTTCACAATAGGTAAAGTGAGTTGCAGTTTTACATCAAATGCACTGCTCAACCCACACCCTATTCTCAATCTTCAGCACCAATTTCATCATTTAGGCCAACCCAACCGGTTCCAAGATTTTCACTTCCGTTTTCAACCATGGGCTAAGCCCATTCTAAAAGTCTCCTCTAACACCATTGTTTGAAGAGATTCTACCAGAGCTAATTATCGGTCAAATCGATTGTGGTATTCTTTACAGTCATTTCTTGTTTGATTGAGAGAAATCTTCCAACCAAAGTCCCATCTCAAATTGATCGAAAATGTACAAGCATTCGTTGTTTCAGGTCAGCCCAATTCTTAAAAACTTCCAAGTCTTCCTATGCTCGGTACCAATCCAATGCTAAACCATCAAAACTAATAACGGCTATGATTAATTTCTCTGAATCATTAAGATCATGTATCTTAAATTAGCGAAGGACTCTAAACAACTAGGAATCGGGGTCGACTCCATTGAAAATTGGCATTTCCACCTTTTTTTAACTTACTTTGATCAACCGCTTTCTCTTCATCATTTTTCTTATATCACTTTGCTTCCTCTGTAATTTTTGACAAAACTGTATCACTACCTCTCACCCGACTCGTCAAGCCCTCCGTGGTTTTTTCTGTCAACGCATCATCTCGGATAATTCCCTTAACATACTTCAATATCATTTGTTGTTGTTGGGACTGTTTATCAATTATTCATTTCCTTAATGCTTTTCATCAACAAAGTTAGGTTCTCCTCGATGGTCCGCAGCTTCTGAAGTTCCTGTTTCATCAAATCCATCCTCTCCTCTATCTTCTTCGCTATTTCCTTTTGGTTGCTCAGGTTTCAAATGCTCTGACACCAAATGTAAAGATACCACAGGAGTATCTTGTATATTGAAATATATATTCAAGTACAGAAGAAATACTGAACGTGATTCAGTAACAAGGAATTCACGTCGATTAACACTTCAAATATTTTACCTAGAACAGAATTCACAAACAACTCACAAGGCTAAATCAAGAACAAAACAATAAACAAATACACAAAAGAACCTGAACCATCTTCTCCTTCTTCACTGTGAAGAGGGAATACAGCCCCGCCCTAACTTTTGCCAAATTCTTCAATAACCATTCCTGTCTCTTTCCTCTCTTTTTATTTGGAAGTTCTAACTAACTACTAGGCGTCACCCGAGTGGTCTTGCTCTCCTCCATTTCCTCCTTTGTTCTCACGTGTAGCAGTTATATTTTATTTTTCCTACTATATGTGAACTGTAATAGGGGCCTAACACTGTACAAATTCAAAGTCATCATAATTATAAGCTAATGTTTGATAAATAATCATGATAATTTACTATGAAGGCAAGACTAAAGAAATAAAAGTTCTCACAGTTAAGTCTTTACTCCCTCACCCATAACGAGATGCTCTCTTAACACAACAACTGGTTTTGTATGAACTTCACTGTCAAGTGAAACCAAGGAACGATTCATGATCGACTTAAATACAATAAAACTAAGTCCAACCTAGAATTTACACTAAGTTAACAAGCGCTACATACGATGGAAACCTTTAATCTTCAATACCAAAACAGTTTTACAAAATAATTGACATACCTCCCCATCGAGAAGAGCACAATCAGAATGTTGGCAACCGGTCACAATTCCTTTTATCACCTAGACACAAAGAAAATAAGAGCCATACAAAATAACGCATGTTGCATTTGAACAATCACAACTCAACCAAATCAACTTGTTTCAATGTTCATTTATACCTTTTTAGCAAGTCAACATCAAGGTGGCTTGTAGCAAAGTAACACCACTTATATTCATCACCTTGAGATTGTTTTAAAATCTAAATATATTTTTAGTATAAGTCCTCATGTTCAACTCTAGACTCACCAAGAAACCTTATTTGAACTTGCACTTGGGTTCAAATAAGGAAAACTACTTGTGTTCATTCATATATATATATATATATACCAATTCATTTTATCAATGAAAATCAATGAAAAAGGAATAAAGAGCTTTATCCATGCAAGCTTCAAACCAAAGTCAAGGATGTCGATCCTTTCAAGGAAGTCCACTGTTCTCTCTTATTTTTCTCTCCCTTTACTCTGATTTTCAAAAGCTTTGAGGACAAAGCAATTTTTTAAGTGGGGGTAATAGCTTACTTAGCTTGCACGTTTAGCCTAAGCTTGGGAGATTTTAAATTTTGCCCAAATTAAAAAAAAAATCCTTAAAATAATGAGCAGTATAGCTTCTTAGCTTACTTAGTCTAGCATAAAAAGCATGACTTTCAACCCTTGAGCACTAAGCTTGAGTTTGTGGATATATTTGTGATATAACAGATGAAATCGTGCTTTTATATATTGAATACTCTTTCTTGGACATGGTAATTTTTTCTATTGAATGCTTTATTATTAATGATATGAGTGCAATGAATGTTTGAGTGCATGCTTAAAAATTAGACAACTATCAATCATTAACAAGTTGTATTTAATAACATTAAGAATTAGTATCACATAGTAATTAGATAACAATCATTATTATTGGCTAATTATCATATAGTAATCACACAATCGGTATCATTAGCAATTATATAACAATCAAAATTTTGACAAAAGTAAGTTAATCAATTAAGGTCGTTTTACTTTTTTTTTTTTCAATGACTAATTTAAACTACTAACTATGTGACAAAATAAATGACAATTGAAAGGAAACCAAATTAAACTAACTAATTGACAAAAACAAAATAAAACAAAACAAAAAGAAGGTAATCATATATATGACAATATATCATAAACTACTAATTATGTGCAAGACTAGAAAGTAATCAAATGTTACTTAGATAATCAAATGATTATCTTAAAATGATAACTTAAAATTGGAAAAAAAAAAACATAGAAGGTAACCATATGACAATAAAAAATTAATCAAATGACTATCTTAGAAGACTAACTAAAATTTAAAAAAAAAATAGAAAGTAATTAGATGACAATTCAAAAGGTAATCAAATGACAATCTCAGCATTTTATAGTTGGTTAATCTTCCTATGACCATTTTTCTTAGTGACAATGAGATAATCAACAATGTTATGTAGATTACAAAATAGATGCTAATAAGAAACTATTTAGTAATTGACAAAAAAAATGTAAGGTAACCATAATGTAATAACAAAAATCCTTAGCAATTGACAAAAAATATAAGGTAAATATGATAATATGATGGTAATTATAAACTACATAATATGATAGAAGATGAAAGGTCATGAGTTCATTATAAAAAATTACTTGGTAATTTTAAAAAAAAATGTAAAGTACATCTAGCCACCGGTATCATTTGCAATTAATTAATAACAACCAATATTAAGTTCAATAACAATGAGATGATAAATCGTTATCATTAGCAGTTAGTATAAGATAGCAATTAGACAATATTCAGACAACAATCAAATACAATCAATATCACTGATAATTAGTATGGTAATCAGATCACAATATAATAACAATCCAATGTAATTTCACATTTTTAACTATGAGGACATTTTGATCATTCGATAATTTCAATTGGACTAGACTTATTAATTTGTCATTTCTGTAAATTTTAAAGTATTGGGTGATTGACTCAATTTTCATTTTTTTTTTGTGAGAGTGCAAGTGACTCTTATAAAATTAAATTATATAGGTTTGTGAATTTTCTTTCAAATTGGTCTCCATGTTTTAAAATTCACTAAATAGTTTTCTTCCGCATTGTTGTTCTTTAATTGTTTTACATTGCTTGTTTCGTTTCTTCTTCAATTGAGACCAATTTTTTGCGTCTTTCATCTTATATAAGCCCAAATGATCAATTGATGAAAGCACAATGTCGTTCTTTAATAAAATAACTATGCATCACCAAAAATAGGGTTGTTTGGGAAATGAGGGGGTTTTGAAAAATAATGAGGTAAAAAGGGCTATTTTCAAACTATTTAGGTGAAAGAGTTTCATTTTTTTTTAACAAAAAGTAAGGATGGTGCAACAAACATGATTGGATTATATATTTGGCTCGATTGCATTCACATGATCTACACGATAAGCATGAACGTGATTGGATTAGATATTTAGCTCCTCAAATATCAATTTGGGAAAATTGAGAAAATTTGATTGCAAGCGGACCTCTTATCGACAATGACATAGATGTTGGGTTTGGGTGCATCAAAGTGATGTATCACAAAAACTAGAGAGTATCATATCACTTTTTGATAAGAGTTTATTACTTAATTAGATGACTCAATTATTGTTTAGTTGTAGAGTCTAATTATAAACAAAAAATTTGTAAAATTTTTTATAACATTGAAAATATTTAATACAACACATGCAGTGGCTAGAACTGCAACAATTGCTCTACGTAATTTGACACACACATGGTAAGATATGTTGAAGGTAATATTTTGAATGAAGAACAAAATTATCCAAATAGACATCAGGATATTTTAGTTCAACCTGATATGCAATATTAGTATGCATCCCCAGTTGATCATTTTAATTACCCATACTTCCATGATGCCAATGTTTGACATTTTTTCGACTACCCTCAACATGCTCAACATGGAAGCTGAAGGTCGGACCTTACAAGTTCTTATAGTGACGCACAATCAGCAAATGTAAGAAACCATGGTGATTGTAGATACTATGTGAATCAACAAGGTCAAATTCGGCATAATAAGAAATCTTTCTTCCAAGCAAAACTAGGAACATTTTAGTAAATAAATAAATAAATAGTTGTCGTTGTTTATATTATATATTTGAATGAATGTTTGTTATTCATTTGATCCATGAAAGCATCGCAAAAAATAAATAAATAACTAATAGTATAAACTCAATAGATCCAAATTAACGAAAGACATGAATATATATATATATATATATATATATATATATATATATATTAATTAGATTAATTTTTTAACCTCAATTTTATTCCTATACAACAACTAATACAAACTTAAAAAAAAAAAAAACAAGAGATGCATTTGACCAATCCAATGAAAAATGTTGAATGGAATGCACATTAAAAAAAACGAAACTAAATAAGAGACGCATTCGCTTTAATAGTTCGAAGATAGTCTCATTACCTAAATATTTTTCAAAACTTCCATAACTTTCCAAATAACCCAAAAAAAAAAAAAAAAACAATAAACATACAAGAGAGTTTATCTCAAGCCAACATATCTAAGATATGAATTATGTACCAAAATAATACTTGTAATAGAGTTTTTTTTTAATAAAAAAATGGAACTTTGTTGTGAGTAAATTGTCTTAACTACTAATTAAAATTATGTCCATGACGTAAATAATCTTAAACTATCAGAGTAAAACTCAACGAACAATAATCGATATGATTTTTTATCTTAGAGATGCATGAATGGCTCGATCTCCTATTCTATAATTGTTATGCTAAAAAAGAAAAAAGAAGTTTAACATTTTTTTTAATGTCATTAAACTTAAGTTGCATAAATGAAAAGAGACAATTCTAGAATGTGAGGAAGGCAATAGCAAGATATAAAAGTGATAGATAAAATAGGTTTAAAGATCCTATCTTTGGACTCTTTTTTCTCTTTTTCTTTAAAAAGCATAACTCACAATTTTAGACATTGTATGATAAATTGCTTTATTTTAAAAAAAGTTAAGTCTACGTTCATCTCCAACTTTCTTCCTTTGTTATCTATATTCAATCCTTTGTTATCTATATTCTACTCACCAAAACCAAACCATTTGGAGACAATTTATCATGGTGGTCTTCTTAAGTCTACAAATTTGGAGACAATATATTATCAAACAAATAAAAAAAACTTGCAGTAGAACATAGCTGAGATGCTACAAAGTTACAAACCTGCTTCAATTCTTTGTTGGAGACGAAAAATGTTGAAATCCTCTTCTAGTGGAAGCTAAGGGTGTGTAACCTCCTCAATTTATAGAGTTTTGGGTGACTCCATTGTAAGCTTGGACCTAGTTGACATTTGACCTCATACCTTAAACTTAATTTAATCTATTTTTAATAGATATGTACATTTAAACTTAACCGAACTTATTTTAATAAACTTCAAGTTCATCTAGTTTCGAGCCTTCTCGTGTGACGTAATTATTTTATTCGACGAGCTAACATGACCAACAAATAGATCGATGGACAAACGGTATTATTTGATTTGTCATTTTTCATTTTTTCTAGTTTGAGAACATATTTAAACTTGTAATTGGTCTTAAATATATTAATTATCATCAGTTTAAATGATTGACATGACAATTTATGAATGACTATAGAAATTTTCTAGTCAACGATTATATTTATAATTACTTTTTAAATTAGATTATATTGATTTATATTTTTTTAGAAAGATACGATAATATATATTAATAAATGTACCATAATATATATCTGATTAGATTGACATATCCTTAATAGTTGCAAATAAGTAAATAGAAAGAAAAGGGGCGAAGAAGGACCAAGAGAGAAGCCCTCAAGAAGTCAATTTATTTTATTTAGGAACAAAATTTTCTATAAAACAATTTATTTTAGTTAGAATAAAAACTCAATAATACGTGTATAGATAATTTTTATCACAAATATCAATCATTATACATACATAAACTACCAAATGGAGTGTAGTCTAGATTAATTGGCATATGATGTGTATATGATTTGAACACTCCTATTCTCAATTGTATATTTTTTTTATAAAAAAAATCTCACTCTCTAAATTTACCATTTAGATCGAATTTTAATTTATCATTCTCAATAAATTATTCTATTATGAAAAAAAATATTAAAATGATTACAAAAAATCACTTAAAAACTAAACAAGACTTCAACCCTAACAACTCTAACCGAACACACGATGATGATAAATAGAGTAAAGAGAGGAAAAATGAGCCAAGGATGACTTCCCAAACAGGAGATTTGGAAAGAAGATGTGTTAATTTCATCTTTGAAATCAAAATTAGGTCAGGCAAGTCATCCTTGGCTCATACTTACTCTCCAACTCAAAAATAATATGAACTCATCACAAAGAAAGCTTTGCTCATTTGCTTTATTTATAGGCATGCAGTTGCAATAAAAGAGAGCATTGTTATGCAACTTCACATCATCTCATCTCATTCTCAATATATTCCTCATTATCTTATCTGATACTGCTGAAAAGCTTGCTCAAATATGTACCTACATACCTAATTCCCAATCTTCTTTTACAACAAATATTTTTCTTTCGTGAAATCTGTTGTATGGTATTTCGAACGACTAACTAATTTGCACTAAAGTTCAACAAAAATATTTTCGAAACATAAGTTGTATTTGTATTTGTGTTATTTACGTTGTTTCTAAATTTAGTTCTAGAGTTTAGTACATAAATCTCTACTCTTTACATTTCTTTTGTCTGTGGATTTCATAAATATTTTATTTTAATTTAATTTAATTTTTAACATGTTTTTTTTTAGAAAAGATTTTATGGTTTTTGGCATATTACGTATTGCTTTTATTAATTAGAATATGTTAAAGGATTTAAAACAATATCGAAACAATATTATTTTTTCTTTAATTAAAAAATATTGATGTTTTATATATTCATCTATCTGCTTAAGCTTTTAAGTCAATCTATAATTTAAGAATCAACTAACTCAAAAGTTTTTATCCTAATGAGTTATCGGTGAATTTAAGATTACATCGAAACTCTAATACAATAGATTATATATTCTTCTCCTTTATATCTATGATTATTTTTGTGGGAATCTTTGTTGTAAGAGATGGGTGTGAAAGGGGAATTTGTTCTTTATCATTCTTCTTGAGTTGGAAGATAAGAGATTAGAGATTCATTGTGGTTATGGGCTTTGTGTGTGGCCATAAGGATGCTATTACTTTTCTCACTCTAATATTCTTTAATGTTGATCAAGTGGTTAATTTGAATAAGATAGTTGAGAGTTGTGACAAAACTCATAGTTTCTTAAAAAAAAACATGTTTTTTATGTTTACTTAATCATCGTTCAAAGAAACCAAAAAAGAAACCATTTTCAAAAATCAAATAATTACTAAATGTCATTTAAAGAGTTATTTAGTGCTAAAAGAACAATTTGTGTACTTCACTATGATGAGTAGATGTATGATGTATTTTCAAATAGCATTTCAATGTTCTTCAAAGTCATTTCTTACTACTTTTTTTTTGTTAGACGTAGTGTACGTAGTGACTATTTGATATATATAATCTTAAATTTTCTTTTTTTTTCTTTATTTTGTATTTTCGTATTCCTCGTTTTTTTTTAATTTTTTTGTATTGTTGCTCGATTGCTAATAATTTAACGGATAAATCTTATCTTTTCTCCTCCATTTGTTTGACTTATACAAAACAAAAAATATATAAACTCTAGAGTTATGGTCACAATGTGCAACTATTCATTTCCCCGAGTAAAACATTATTTGCAATCAATACGCAATAATTGATCAACCAATTAATATAGGATTTTCTTTTATTGTAATCCTTATTATATATTATTATTTTTAATGAATTAAACCTATCTATTTTCAATGATAAGTGGTACCATAGCAAATAATAATAATAATAATAATAATAATAATAATAATAATAATAATAATAATAATAATAATAATAATAATAATAAT
>JBBPDI010000009.1:22958267-22968430 GCA_037974545.1 Cucumis variabilis | reverse complement strand
GTATTTTAATATTTCCAATTAAATTGAGTAATGATTCTTTAATTCTTCCGCTGCCATAGGGCTTTTATCCCTTCAGATTAGTCTTCTTTGTAAGATCCAGATAAGCCTTTCTTACTTTTGTTGCTAGCTGCTTTCTTTTTTACAACCTTGTAACTAAAAATCTAGGCTAGGACTTTGGAGGACGATACCTGAACATACCGCCTATCAAAGCACTCTACGAGGTTCTATTTTACTTGGATCTTGCATGGATATCTATGAAGAACATTATCCACTTCTTGTCATAATATTGGATAAATCAATAGATAACTACAAAATGGTATAAATACGTTGTAATTTGTTTAATTTTCCAATAGTAGATTGTTTATTGTTTATCTCTTCCCTCTTATCATCTTGTTTGGTTGTTCATTTTCATTAGGTTTCTTCATTTTCAGGAATGAAACTAATATTTATTTGATTCATTTTTCATTGGTCTTCCAATTAGATTTTTATAAACTATATATTTATCATCATTTTGCTCAATTGTTCTGTTTGAATTTGGGATGAAAGTTGAATCCCCATGACATTTTATCTAATTTATGTTACATAAAGCTTATGTAGGGTGTGAGATTAAGTTATTTGTCCCCTCATATAAATTGAGCATTTATGTCATCAAAGATTTGAAATGGATATAGACTGAGACCTTGTTAATGCTTAATATAAATATGGTTTTCACCGATCCTCATCTAATCACGCCTTCTTTTATTTCTATTATGAGTAACTAGTTAAATTCCTATTGAGGTTGAGAAGATTTACCTACAAGTGTTGCATAAGTAAAAGTTCATCTGAATTAATGTGTGCATAACTTATTACTTGAATCCATTTGATAAATTGATTAAGTAGAAGTAATCAACACTTGAGAGAATAAGAGATTGTGGAACTTTGATAAACAAGGATAGAAATGGCTTTAGAGATAAAGTTAATTTTTCGTTTAAAATTGACTTGCGCAAGCGTCTTAGTGGTAAGGTAAATGTGGCTTTAAACATTAAGAGGTTAGTTCCACTACCCCACGACCCCATCATCCACCTCCACCTCTACTATCATTTGTAATTAAACAGTTATTTTAGTTGTACACACATTCCTTCGATGCATCACTTATATTCATCATCTTAAGATCATTTTAAAATATAAATATATTTTTAGTATAAGTCCTCATATACGACTCTAGACTCACCAAGAAACCTTATTTCAACTTACACTTGGGTTCAAATACGGAAAACTTGTGTTCATTTATATATATATATATATATATATATATATATATATATATATACCAATTCATTTTATCAATGAAAATCACTGAAAAAGAAATTAAGAGCTTTATCCATACAAGCTTCAAACCAAAGTCAAGGATGTCGATCCTTTCAAGGAAGCCCACTGTTCTCCCTTATTTTTCTCTCCCTTTACTTTAATTTTCAAAATATTCGAGGACAAAGAAATTTTTTAAGTGGGGGTAATAGCTTACTTACCTTGCATGTTTAGCCTAAGCTTGGGAGATTTTAAATTTTGCCCAAATTTCAAAAAAAAAATCCTTAAAATAATGAGCATTATAGCTTCTTAGCTTACTTAGATCTAGCATAAAAAGCATGACTGTCAACCCTTGAGCATTGAGCTTGAGTTTGTGGATATATTTGTGATATAACAAATGAAATTGTGCTTTTATATTGAATACTCTTTCTTGGACATATGGTAATTTTTTTTATTGAATGCTTTATTGTTAATGGTATGAGTGCAATGAATGTTTGAGTGGATGTTTAAAAATTCGACAACTATCAATCATTAACAAGTTCTATTTAATATCATTAAGGATTAGTATCACATAGTAATTAGATAACAATCACTATTATTGGCTAATTATCATATAGAAATCACACAATCGGTATCATTAGCAATTAGTATAAGATAGCAATTAGACAATATTCAGACAACAATCAAATATAATCAATATCACTGATAATTAGTATGGTAATCATATCACAATATGTTAACAATCCAATGTAGTTTCACATTTTTAATTATGAAGACATTTTGATCATTCGATAATTTCAATTGGGCTAGACTTATTAATTTGTCATTTCTGCAAATTTTAATGTGTTGGGTCGTTGACTCAATTTTCATTTTATATTTGTGAGAGTGCAAGTGACCCTTATAAAATTACATTATATAGGTTTGTGAGTTTTCTTTCAAATTGGTCTCCATGTTTTAAAATTCACTAAATAGGTTTCTTTCGCATTGTTGCTCTTCAATTGTTTTACATTGCTTGTTTCGTTTCTTCTTCAATTGTTTTACATTGCTTGTTTCGTTTCTTCTTCAATTGAGATGATACTTCCCCCAATTTTTTGCGTCTTTCATCTTATCTAAACCCTGATCAATTGATGAAAGCACAATTTCGTTCTTTCATTTAAAGTTATAAAATAACTATGCATCACCAAAAATAGGGTTGTTTGGGAAATTAGGGGGTTTTGAAAAATAATGAGGTAAAAAGGGCTATTAATTAATTAGATTAATTTTTTAACCTCAATTTTATTCCTATACAACAACTAATACAAACTTAAAAAAAAAAAAAAAGGAAAAAAGTTGGGAAAAGTATAAAACAAATCCGGAAAATCATTAACAAAACCATTGAAATCACTAGAAAAATCATTAGCAATTAAATGAGAAAAAAATACTTAAAAAAAAGAGATATAATGATTATGAAATATAATTGGCAAAGCGAGTTAGAAAATGGAAAAAAAATTAAAAAAAAAAAAAATAGAGGGCAAATGCATCTCCTCAAGAAGAGACGGATTTGACCAATCCATTGAAAAATATTGACTGGAATGCACATAAAAAAATTTAAAAAAAAAAAAAAAACTAAGAAGAGACGCATTCGCTTTAATATAGTTTGAAGATAGTCCTCATTACCTAAATATTTTTCAAAACTTCCATAACTTTCCAAATAACCCAAAAACAAAATATGTACAATAAATATATAAGAGAGTTAATCTCAAGCCACATATCTAAGATATGAATTATGTACCAAAATAATACTTGTAAAAGAGTTTTTTTTTTTCTTATAAAAGAAATGGAACTTTGTTGTGAGTAAATTGTCTTAATTACTAATTAAAATTATGTTCATATGTTAATCATGACGTAAATAATCTTAAACTATCAGAATACAAAAACTAACCAAGCAGTAATCGACATGATTTTTTATCTTAGAGATGAAGAGTTAGATCTCTCATTTTATAATTGTTATATTAAAAAAGAAAAAAAAAGTTTCTAATCGAGATGTAACATTTCTTTTAATGTCATTAAACTTAAGTTGCATAAATGAAAAGAGAGAATGTGAGAAAGGCAATAGCAAGATATAAAAGTGATGGATAAAATAGGTTTAAAGATCCTATCTTTGGACTCTTTTTTCTCCTTTTTAAAAAACATAACTCACAATTTTAGATATTATATGATAAATTGCTTTATTTTAAAAAAGTTAGTCTACATTCATTTTCAATTTTCTTTATTTGTTATCTATATTCTACGTACCAAAACCAAACTTGGAGACAATTTATCATGTTAATCCTTTTTAAGTCTACAAATTTGGAGAAGAAAAGAACTTGCAGTAGAACATAGCTGAGATGCTACAAGGTTACAAACCTACTTCAATTCGTTGTTGGAGACGAAAAATGTTGAAATCCTCTTCTAGTGGAAGCTAAGGGTGTGTAACCTCCTCAATTTATAGAGTTTTGGGTCTCCATGTAAGCTTGGACCTAGTTGACATTTGACCTCATACCTTAAACTTAATTTAATTTATTTTTAATAGATATATGTACATTTAAACTTGGCCGAACTTACTTTAATAAACTTCAAGTTCATCTAGTTTCGAGCCTTCTCATGTGATGTAATTATTTTATTCGACGAGCTAACATGACCAACAAATAGATCAATGGACAAACAGTATTATTTGATTTGTCATTTTTCATTTTTTCTAATTTGAGAACGTATTTAAACTTGTAATTTGTCTTAAATATATTAATTATCATTAGTTTAAATGATTGACATGACAATTTATGAATGACTATCGAAATTTTCTAGTCAACTGTTATATTTACAATTACTTTTTAAATTAGATTACATTGGTATATATTTTTTTAAAAAGATACGATAATATATATTAATAAATGTACCACAATATATATCCTAACTATATTGATATATCCTTAATAGTTGCAAATAAGTAAATAGAAAGAAAAGGGGCGAAGAAGGACTAAGAGAGAAGCCCTCGAGAAGTCAATTTATTTTATTTAGTAACAAAATTTTCTATAAAACAATTTATTTTAGTTAGAATAAAAACTCAATAAAACGTGTGTATATATAATTTTTAGGATAATTTTTAAAAATAGTAGAATTTACAAAATATTTACAACCTATCACTGATATGCTATAGTGATAGAAGACTATCAGTGATAGAATCCAAAATTTTACTATAACTTGTAAATATTTTAATTTATTTTGCTATTTTAAAAAATGCCCCTAATTTTTATCATAAATATCAATAATTACACATACATAAACTACCAAACGGAGCGTAGTCTAGATTAATTGGCATATGATGTGTATATGATTTGAACATCCCAATTCTCAATTGTATATTTTTTTTAAAAAAAAATCTCATTCTCTAAATTTAGCATTTAGGTTGAATTAATTTATCATTCTCAATAAATTATTCTATTATGAAAAAAAATATTAAAATGATTACAAAAATCACTTAAAAACTAAACAAGACTTCCAACCCTAACAAAACACATACAATTAAGACGACGGTGATAAATAGAGTAAAGAGAGGAAAAATGAGCCAAGGATGACTTCCCAAACAAAGATTTGGAAAGAAGATGTGTTAATTTCATCTTTGAAGATCAAAATTAGGTCAGGCAAGTCATCCTTGGCTCATACTTACTCTCCAACTCAAAAATAATATGAACTCATCACAAAGAAAGCTTTGCTCATTTGCTTTATTTATAGGCATGCAGTTGCAATAAAAGAGAGCATTGTTATGCAATTTCACATCATCTCATCTCATTCTCAATATATTCTTCATTATCTTATTTGATACTGCTGAAAAGCTTGCTCAAATATGCACCTACACACCTAATTCCCGATCTTCTTTTACAATAAAGATTTTTCCTTCGTGGAATCTGTTGTATGGTATTTCGAACAACTAACTAATTTGCACTAAATTTCGACAAAAATATTTTTGAAACATAAGTTGTATTTGTATTTGTGTTATTTACGTTGTTTCTAAATTTAGTTCTAGAGTTAAGTACATAAATCTCTACTCTTTACATTTTTTTTTATTCGTTTGTGGATTTCATAAATATTTTATTTTAATTTTTAACATGTTTTTTTTTCTAAAAAAGGTTTTATGGTTTTTGGCATATTACGTATTGCTTTTATTAATTAGAGTGTGTTAAATAATTTAAAACAATATCGAAACAATATTATTTTCTCTTTAATTAAAAATATTGAACTTTTATATATTCATCTATCAACTTAAAATTTTAAGTCAATCAATAATTTAAAAATCAACTAACTCAAAAGTTTTTATCCGGATGAGTTATCGGTGAATTTAAGATTACACCAAAACTCTAATACAATAGATTATATATTCTTCTCCTTTATATCTATGATTATTTTTGTGGGAATCTTTGTTGTAAGTGATGGGTGTGAAAGGGGAATTTGTTCTTATCATTCTTCTTGAGTTGGGAGATAAGAGATTAGAGATTCATTGTGGTTATGGGCTTTGTGTGTGGCCAATAAGGATGTTATTACTTTTCTCACTCTAATATTCTTTAATGTTGATCAAGTGATTAATTTAAATAAGATATTAGTTGAGAGTTGTGACAAAACTCATAGTTTCTAAAAAAAAAAAACATGTTTTTTATGTTTACTTAATCATCCTTCAAAGAAACCATTTTCAAAAATCAAATTACTAAATGTCATTTAAAGAGATATTTAGTGCTAAAAGAACAATTTGTGCAATTCACTGTGATGAGTAGACGTATGATGTATTTTCAAATAGCATTTTAATGCTCTTCAAAGTCATTCCTTACTACTTTTTTTTTGTTAGACGTAGTGTACGTAGTGACTATTTGATATATATAAGCTTAAACTTTCGTTTTTTTCTTTATTTTGTATTTTTGTATTTTTCGTTTTCCTTTTTTAATTTTTTTCTATTGTTGCTCGATTGCTCATAATTTACCAAATAAATCTTATCTTTTCTCCTCCATTTGTTTGACTTATACAAAACAAAAAAGATATAAACTCTAGAGTTATTGTCACAATGTGCAACTATTCATTTCCCCTAGTAAAACATTATTTGCAATCAATACACAATAATTGATCAACCAATTAACAATAATTGATCAACCAATTAATATAGGATTTTCTTTTAATATAATCCTTATTATATTATTATTTTTAATGAATTAAACCTATCTATTTCCAATGATAAGTGGTACCATAGCAATAATAATAATAATAATAATAATAAGTAGAGAATTCTATAGGGATAAGGGGAATAATAAACACATGTACTTTTTGCATAAACACAAACTTTAATTTATTCACACAACTTGATTTATGGGCTACATTTTGACTCCAACAAAGAGGGGAAGAATGGAAGCCATGAGAAATATTTTGCCAAGAATAAGAACTATTGGGTTGACATTGTTGATTGAGACCAACCCAATAATAACAAAATTAAAACTATAAATTCCAAAATATAGATAGTATATTTGAAAAACGTTATGAAAAGTGATGATCAACTTTTAATTAACAACATTACTTACTACAAATGCTATGAAAAGTCTAACTCCTTCTCATAATTTATGATAATCTTTTTTTAATTGAGTAAAGGATATATTAATTATTTTTCATATATTTTATGATAATAGTAAAAGAGAATTTTGTAATAGGGAGGGATAGAGGGAATAAACACAAATGTACTTTTTTGCATAAAAACCTTAACAACTTGGGCTATATTGGGATATAATGTTCTCCAAAGGGAGAAGAGTGTGGAAGCCATATAACACACAATCTCATAGGAATAAGAATTATTGAGTTGACATTTGTGGTTTGGACCAACCCAATAACATTGAAGAAGCTTCAACTAAGAAATTAAATGAATGCATTCTTTTTAGGTTCAATATATCATTTGGTGTTTAATTTAGTTATTGTATTTTTTATTGTCTAATAATAATGATAAATTTTCAAACAAAAATGTACAAATTTTTGGATATGTTTTCAAAATTTATATTCAAAATGTTGATGGATAACAAACAATTTTTGAAAAAAAAAATCAATAATAAAATAGTAGCTAGTGAGGAATAAATTTTATTCTTGTATAATATATAAGAAAAATGGTGTACGACGATAGTTATTTTCTGTCGCGAATGAAATTTGTGACAATTATTTACAGTCATAATATTGCCTGTTGTGGAAAGTTTTTCTATGACAGTTTTAAATGTCATAGAAAAACTGTCACAATATGTTTTTGCATGACAAAAAATAAATGTCATTAATTTGTATTTTATAACAACAAATAACTGTCAGCATTTACACATTGACGACCGTTACAAAAATGTCACGAATTCTTATATTATGACATTTTTTTCCTGTCAAGAATATGCCGATCGTGACAATTTTTGTAAAATTTAATTATCATTGTTTCGATATTGACAACAGTTATAAAAATGTCATGAATTAATATATTATGACATTTTTTCCTGTCAATGATAGACCGATCATGACAGTTTTTATAAAATTTAATTGTGATTGTTTTAATATCGACGACAGTAAAAAATGTTACGAATTTGTATATTGCGACATTTTTTTCCTATTATATATTCCTCAATTCCTGTTTTTCTTGCCTCTCTTCCATTACACTAACAATTTTAATAACAATAATGTTCTAATACATCACATCCATATGAAAACAAAAAGTCAACACTCATTAACTAATAACCAATTTTTTTTAAAAGGTAGTTTCCATAGAAAAAAAATAAACATTGACATCCTTTGCTACCAAGAAGCCTAAAACCAATACATTGGAAGCAAGAGTTTGCTACCAATCATACAAAAAGTGATATATCAGTCAATTGCTCCAAGTTGGCTTCACTACTCCAATAGATTCTTCCAAACCTAGTAGGAAAACAAAATCTCATTTTAAAGTATGACTAAAGAACATTACCTATAAGAAGGTGTCGCCACGTGCCCTAGACGACGCAGAGCAGCCGACGTCCTCAAAAGAGTTAGTTTTAAAAGAAAATAGGAGTCGCCACCAATTTTTTTTACGGTGTGATTGGACACCGAAATAAAGTAGACAATTTTTTAGAAAAATGGTATACGAAAAATGGAGTTGAGTTTGGGAGTCATTTGTGTGTAGGGAAGGTATTAGCACCTCACAACACCTATTTAGAAAAACAGTGGCCAAATTTTAAATCTTGAATTGAAAATATTTTTTAATTTATTTTCAAACTAATGTCTTATTTTACCCCTCATTACTCCAATGTTTGAAGCAACAATCTCATAAAATAAGTAGAATAATATTCCATTAATTAGACTATATATTGAAGGAAACTTCCCACCTTAAGAAAATGAGAAATTGTTACAATTTCTCAAAATCTATCATAGGCTAGTCTTCGAATAAAGATTTTTGTAAAAAAACATTAATGAAATTCATTTTTTCTTGGGATCATATCTTGGACTTCCAAAGATGTGATTTCTCACCTCAAGAATTCTAGAAAATCGGACTCCCAAATTTTCTAGATTCCGTCGTAGGATTTTCTTTAAGGAAAATGGTATAAGTTTTTTAGAAAAGACTGATTTAGAAAACCTTATGGAATCATAGGTTAATTTTGAAGATTTTGAAAAACATAAAACATTTGTAACATTAGAGACAAATTTACTAAATGATTAAAAAAAATCTTTATTTTAAAACATAAAGAATTTCAAATTTGAAAGGATTTTAAAACATTAAAAATTTTAAATACAAAGTGTTACATTTAAGTCCATCTAACAATAATTATTATGATAGTAATATGAATAAGTAAAAGAAATGAAACATAACAATAATAAATAAAATAAGGAAAGTAACAAAAAAAAAGAATGAATAAAGAAAGAAAGAAAAATGGTAGAAAACAACAACAACAACAAGTAAAAAAGAAAAAAGAACCGTAATAGTAATAAAATAAATATAATAATAAGAAAATGATAATAATAATAATAATGGTAATAACGATAATAATGATAAAATTTTCTCTATCCTCATTCTTTCTCTCTATATTTTAGAGAAAAGAAAATAAAAGTTAAGAGTTGGGATTTAAAAAAAAGGTAATGAAATATGGATAAATAAAAAACCGAACATTTTTCTTATGTCGTTTTCTTTCTTCCTATCTTTTTAGAGAGAAGAAAAAGACTGAAGAATTTTTTTTAAAATGATGATAAAAGAAAGAAAAGAAATAGTAAAAAAAATATTAAAATTTTTCTACATTTTCTTTTCTTTCT
This sequence comes from Cucumis variabilis, assembly GCA_037974545.1. Lineage (NCBI taxonomy): Eukaryota > Viridiplantae > Streptophyta > Magnoliopsida > Cucurbitales > Cucurbitaceae > Cucumis > Cucumis variabilis. Next base: position 22,958,854 of record JBBPDI010000009.1, on the reverse strand, counting down.
CTTTATCTTTTAAAAAGAGAAGAAAAGAAAAATAAGGATTCGAATCTAAAGAAATTACTTGTTTTATGAGGTGCGGATCCTTGGGATTAAATCCCTACCAAATGCAACCTCCAACTAAGTTTATTTCAAAATGAGAGTTGATTTGCTTAAGGTAAAGTAAAAAAAATAAAATAGAGACAATAAGATAAGAAAAAGAATAAGAAAAACTCACCTTTTGCATTATTTTTTTTTTTTTTGCAGAGATTCGCTCTAAAAATTTTCTTTCTACATACTCACTCGAACGAATATATTTCTCTAAGCAAATTTTTTTTCTCTCAAGAAATTTTCTCCTCCCCTTTTTCAAATGACAAAAGTCTCTATTTATAGACCCGGAGGTGTATCATAAATTAGAAAAAAATCAATAAGAATAAAATCAAAATTGGATATTATGAATAAATTAAAATTATTTTTTCCTTAAAATAAATAAATTGAATTAAATGAGATATTTTGAGATTTTGTGAAAAATTAATAAATAAATTAAATAGATATTAAAAGATTTTTGTTTAAAATTGATTTTCTTTTTTCCTAAAATGATATAAATAAGTCAA
>JBBPDI010000009.1:22927493-22939842 GCA_037974545.1 Cucumis variabilis | reverse complement strand
ACTATTGATCACAATTTGGCTAGAGTTTGCTTGACATTTAGTAATATCGGCACATGACCTTCGTCTAGAAATTGGAGGTTCATTCCACCATCTCACATTCCTTATGTTAAAAAAAATATGTGGTTAAAATTTACTGTGAAATTAGGTTGATAAAAGCAATTAAAAATTTTAATTATGTGATGGATCAAAGTCTGAGAATCTTTTTTCTATATTTGATTTAATTAAGAGAATTATTCATCTACTTATATATTACTAACAAACTTTTATATATATAAAAAGACCACTTTAATTTGTGAAAAAGTATGGTCAACTTTTTAACTGTAGTTGATTAGAGAATTTTGATTAATTTTAAACTTTGTTTATCTTTAATTTTCATTTTCTTTTTTCATGTGAAGAATCAAATTAATTCGCAAGAGAGTTAAATGTTAAACATACATGCATATAAAGGAATGTTTGACTTTTGTTTTTGTGTATCTATTTGAAGATGGATAAGGTGAAACTTCATGATCTTTCTTTAATACTTTTGTCTTGGAATTGGTGAAAAAAATGCAACTTTGCATTTTAATAATTGTAATTTGAAATCATGTTATTTCAAATAAAATTATAATAATGTATTTACGAAGAAAGCTGATTTAAAATATAATTAAGATAAGATGAAATGAGATAGATTTTTTATTATCATACAAATAAATTTTGATTTTTTTAAAATTTTTTTTATAATATTTAATCTAATTTAATTTATAACAATACTTTTACGTGAAGAATTTGTCATCTTGTTTGGATTTGGGATGGATTAATTAACTTATATATGTAAATTTGTAGTCCTAATATATTAAGATTAATTGTTGAAAGAGATTTGGTTTTTATCCTTTTAAAAGAAAAAATTCCGGTGAATGTGAATGAGGGTTTCATAAAACAAGCAATTTATTGCTAAATAATTATATTAAAGGGAATTGGAATCCACGTGGCCAACCACGCCCATATACATTTAAGTCTATGCGTATTGAGTTAATTAATTACTAATTATATATTAGCATTAACTTAGATAGTTTACTATTAATTAACATGCTTAGCATCTTTAAAAAAGAAATAATTAAATTGCATCTTAAAAATTCTCTCTTTAATCCCTTTCATGGTTGCATTGATTTTTAAATTTAATGAATATATGTATTGTATTGTTCTTCGAATCCTAATGACTTATCCAAAATTGAAAGAAAAAATATAATTAAATTTAATAGCACTTTAGTGCTTAACATCATACAAACAACTCTAAATATCGTTTTATCCATTTTTTACAATGATCAACAAACTTCATCTTATAATTTTATACATATTGGCTGCATTAAGTGAGTCGAATGTTTACAATGGACTCTGAAGAAAAATGTAAAGATTAGAGCTTGTACTTTGGTTTATAGTGAAAATTAAAATTTTACCATTAGACTAACTTTTAATATTGATGTTATTTTCAGTTTTATATAGTGAGATAGAGGGACTCAGGCCTACTAAATTCGTATGTGTTTATGATGTTCTAGCACACTCTAGTTTGAAAGGCTCTAGAGGAGCAATTTTCCCCCCTTCTTCTATATCTTGTTATCCACTCAAGAGGGTCGTTGTGTTATGTAGTACTTTTGGTGTTAAATTTGAATATATACAAAATTTTTTTAAAAAATGAAACATTGTAAGAGATATAAATTGAATTGTATGTCCAATGAGATGTTACGTTTTAATTTCTTACCGACCTATTAAAATATAATTTAAAGAATTTATTTTATATATATTTGGGCGTTTTCATGCATGAATTTCTAACGTGGATGACTTTCTATTTCAGCTTTTGAGTTTTCTCTCCAGGGATTAATGCCTAACTCTAGCCCATATTTTGGAATAAAGCTCAAATTGTTTCCCCAAATTATGATTCAAACTCAATGATTTTGACCCCTCAATAAACTATTACTTAACTTAATACTTCAATAAAAAGGGTATATCCCATTCAATTAGTTTCTTTTGAAAAAAAAAAAATCCTTTTTTCTATACATATAAAAAATCACGAAGATATTTAGATGAGATATCAAAGATTGGTACTGAACTTATTTTTACTATATATACAATATTTGTAGGTTTGAATGTTTACCACCACACTATAGCAACATCATCTCTAATTTAGAGAAAATCGAAGGGTTAAGGGTGAGGTGACTTTAAACAATTTTAAACAATATTTTCTGAGATTTAAAACTATCTAGATCAATAAAATTAAACTAATAAAGTTATATTTAGATTAGGATTAATTTTTAAAAAATTATTTAATTGCACTTACACTATGTTATAAAAGGCAATTCTATAAATGGTAGAAGAGAAACAATATTTGTATTATATTTCTTTTTAGAAGTATATTATGAATTCTAAGATGATAAGAGAAACCTTATTTCTAAAAAATGAAACATAAAAAACCGTGGTAACACACTAATCCGAACTTTTTTATTAAAACATAGGTAATAGAAAACGAAAAACAAAAAAATATTGTCAAACTGACTCTTCATCAATAAGCAACTAAAACATCACATTTTTTGTTTTAGTCAAGAAGACATTGGATTCTCACTATTTGCAATGTATTATTTAAAAAAATAAAAATCTCATTACCATTTTTTATAAAAACTGAATAGAGATAGACATTAGGATGATTGTAGTTTTTTTTAAAAAAAAAATTCAAAATACGTACAATTTATCACATGAGTTTATCTCAACATTAGATGACATGTAAAGCTTTCCTCGATATCAAACTTTCGGTTTTTAGATATTCTATTAGTAATTATTGTGAAAAAAAAAAAGTTTTTTGTGAATTACAGGTTGCCCCATGTTCTAAAAAATCTCTTTGAGTACAAATAAATTATTTAATATTTAAATTATTGCAAATGCAAAGTGCAAAAGTTCACACACATGCATATTTCTTTGCACGAGCCATCCAAATTTTGATGTTGGAGAGAAAAAGGAAGAAAAAAAAACGAAAATAGTTTTTTCTTTTCCAATTTTGGATAAAGAAATTACGATTATTTAATTTAAATGCTAAAAGATTTATAAAGTAGAACCTATATTTTCATTGTAATTTGTGTGTAATATAAACTTAAGTTTATATAAAATTTATTTAAATAGATTAAACAAATTCATAAGATTAGATTAACTTCACCATTTAAATTTTTGTTATACATAACTAATTAATACAGATTTATTAATGTGTTACCCACGAGGATATTTAACTCAACTTGTATCTTTTTAATTAAAAAAGCTTTTATTAAAAGAAAATACAAAATTTAAACAGATCATTATTTAAAATCCAGCAAATTTTTTTTATAAAAAAATGAAAAAAAGTATATCAACAAACCTAAAGTTGCAAATCTCTGAACTAAGACGACAGAATCATAGTGATTTTTTTATATAAATTATTATTATTTTTATTATTAAAAATATTTTTAAATATAACAAAATAAAATAAAATATTTCAAAATTTAATATTACCATGTCTATCATATTTCGTGAATACAATATTCTTGTCATTCATAACAAAAAAAAAATCATCATTATTATTATTATTTGCAACTAAAAGAAAATATGGTGTGTTTTTATTGAGCTTAGTCTTCCACTTAGAGAACTTTATTACTTTAATAAAGAATTTGCTTGCAAATGGTGTATGATACGTTTGTTTTACATGTCATGATCAACCAAATTATCATAATAATAATTTGGAATAATTTTCCCATTAAAAAAAGGAGCAAAATAATTTTGTAGAATGATATTCATATCTAATTTATTATTTATATTTCAAAATCATGTCGTTTTAAATATGAAGGTAAAGATAAAAAGTTAATTTTGTGAAAGTGATAATAATTGTTGTATATATTTCTTGAAAACACTGCATTGTCGTGTATTTTATAATTTTACCTTTAGTAACTCAAATGAAACTTTATTAATATATATAATTACTTTATAATTTTTTTAAAAAATAATTTATATAAAAAGGTGAGGAGCCTAACCCAAAACGCAAATTTATAAGTTCTAAATAAGAACTGAAATTTGTAATGAAATTAGAAAGTACTTTTTTTAATATTCTTTATTGTATGTAATTAAATGATTGACTTAGGTTGCTAAAAGGATGGCCCTTTAAAGAAAGATGCGTCTAAATTTTAAATTTGTGATTGGTTGTTGTCTTGTTGGTTTATGTTAAAATCAACTTTACCTTTTTAATTTAAAGGTATTTTAAAAGTTATTTATTTTAACATTGTTGAAATTATTTCTAAATGATTAATATTTTGTTTTTAATGATTGAAAATTGTGTGTGTTGAAAATTACTCTCAAGTGTATTTGATATTCAATAATTAATGATAGTCGGTATAAATATATTTCCTGTGTTTTGGGGTTTTCAAATTTTTTTTTTAAAAAAGTTTTAAGGTAATAAAAGATTAATTATTTGATCCATCGCCTGATATATATATAGAGAGAGAGACACACACTATATAGTTCTCTTTTGAAAAGTGTACCATTTAGTCAACCTCTTGTTTTAATAAAAACAAGACTTTTTTTATATATATATAAAAAAGAATAATTCATTATTGTGTCTGCTGAAAAGAAAAAGGAAAAAAGAAGTGTGTGATAATAATAATATTATTATTAATAATAATATTAATAAAAAGGTTAAATATATGATTTTGAGATATGTAATTTGAAATTTTGTTCAATTTTAGTTTTTATATTTTTACTAAATCTTAAATTTAATAAGTTTCTTAGAGTTAATTTTTATTTAAAGTGATTAAATAATTTTAATATATTTTTATAAAAAAATATATCATCTAAATATATTTTTAAAATTCATATTGAAATTCTTTGTTTTATTAAAACTTTATTAATTAAAATTAAACATTTAAAAGGAACTAAAATTGAACAAAGTCAAAAAGTATATGGACCAAAATAATATTTTACTTGCGTTAAAAACTCACGTGAGTGTGGAGAGGAAAAGCCACTCTAGACAAAGCCATTTGTTTGATAGCAAATATGTATATAGAAGAAGGAATTTAACAAAATGTAAAGTAAAACAAATGACAAATACAAATATTGAAGTGTATTATATTCCCACAAGTCAAATCCACAAAATTTTAAATTGCTTAAAAGCTTCTTTAATTCATACATGGTAAACATCATTTCATATTTGATTCTCATTTCTTAACATTCTAAAAACAAAAATTTCTTTCTCCTAATTTTTTAAATGAATAGATGAATGAGAGGGATCCAAATGTTTTTTTTTTTTTTGTCAAGAAGCAAAAGAAAGTGAGACTTTTCTTGAATTTATTTGATAAGTGTACCAAAGTCCTATAAATTTTCTTAATGTTTTTGTGTGTAGACAATTGAAAAGAAAAAAGAAAGGGAAGTGGGGGGAAAAAAGAAAGAAAGAAAGAAAGACCATTTTGAGTGAATGATGAGTATGAAAAAGGAGTAATATATGAGCTAAAGAGACCAATGGGAGTTTCATAGAAATAATTTTTTTTATTTGAATTGCCTTCTTTCCACATTATAAATCTTATCCCTCAAAAAAGAGATAAAGGATAGACTATCTTTCTTTTCTTTTCTTTCTCTCCCTATGGTGAAAGAGTTAGGTATCAAACTTATGAAAAGCATATACTTTATTAAATAAATAAATAAGAAAATTCAACTACCTTTTTTTTTTTAATTAACATCTTTAATTTGATTCAATAAAAAAAATATATAACAACGAAACGGATTCCTTTTACAAAATAAGATTGGTATTTTGAAATGTTTTCAACACTGGTTCTAAAGTAACATGAATGTTAATCATTTATGAGTTACACATTTGATTGTCGACATGTCAGTGAAATAGTGTAATACCCAATAATTTTAATTTCTAGTATGTATTATTGATGTTTTAAAATAATTACTAACAAATAGATTGTTTAATTGTTTATAATATTATTTTTTAGTACGAAAATGTGGAGAATAAGAAAATTGAACCTCAATCTAAAAAAATGCATATCTTGATTAGGAAAAAAAAAATTCATATTGCACCCAACTTTTAACTTTAAAAAAAAAAAAAAAATAGAGATTAAAAAAGAAAATTAGAGATGTAATGTATAATTAAATTATTCCCATATTGATTATTAAATTCTAACACCAAATATTGGGTTAAAATCTATGAAATTTACAACCTTACTTAATTAGAACATATGATGAATATATTTTAATAAGACCTCTCCTTTTCACAATTATATAACTTTTGACCTATAAAATGGCATATTATTTCCCATGACATCATTGTATTTGATGAATTCAATAATAATTTGCATCAAATTGTTGGCAATCTCTCCTTTGCCCCCACCCATTTTTTTTAATCAAAACATTCATATTTGATCCATTACCTGTATGATTCTGAGGAAACATGTTCGTTTTTTTTCGAACATGTTTATTAGAATATAAAATGTATAAGATAAAAATATTTTAAAATTGATTATTATAAAATTTATGTTTTATTATTTAAAAATGTATCTATTTAAATTATTTAATAAATAATCTTGATTTTGTTGAGAAAGAATAACAAAATTAATATTAGACTAGAAAGATGATAGGCAAAAATTATCAACAATTTTCATATGGCATATAGTATGATATATGTCAATAATATTAAGCAATGTTTAAGATCAACCCTAGAGATACATATAAAATAAAATAGAGATGTGGTTAATTAGACACATTAATAGAGGGAGAGAATATAATAAGTTGTTTTAAATAAGAAATTGGGTGATTAATAAATGTGATTCACAAACCAATATATAATTTGCTCAAAGCTAAAAGACAGGAAATTTGACAAAACCAAGAGATTGGGTTTTGAGTGGGAAAAGCTAAGTGGGATTTAGTGCGTTTTGATTTAAGAGATTTAATTGTTAGTTTTTGTTTTTGTTTTTATTTTTATTTTTTTTAGTGGTTAGGATGAAAAGACAAAATAAACCCTTTAAAAGAAATTAAAATTAAAAGTATTATTATTATCATGGCTTACATTTAAGATGCATAATTTTATCTCTATATCAATGTTTATTATTAATATACTACAAATTTGTTCATTCATTTGAAAATAATTTTAGTTGTTTTATCACTTAAACAATTTTTGATTATATATGTAATAATAGAAGAATAGTTATAAATAACGCAAAAAAATGAAATTATTTATAAAACATAGAAAAAAAATTAAATAGATTAATAAATTTTATTATATTTTATAAATAATTTTAATATTTTACTATTTTTTAGAATGTCTATATATATTTTTAAATGAATTGAGTTTATAACATGAAACAATAATTTCATTTTTTTAATGATTTTATCTTTATTTTTTGAAAGAAAAAAAAGAATATTGCGATCTCAAAACTCTTAAATAATTTTTTGAAATATCTATCAAATATATTTTAGAAAATAAAAAGCTACGATTTTACATCATTAAACACACATTGTGTGGAGCATGCACTTGAAAGAGGTGCTTCTCCGTAGTTGTGTGGCTACCAAAGATGCAGCAACACATTTTGGTTACGACGGGTATTGACAATTCGTATTCTATTGTCCTCAACCTTTGCCTTATCAGTAAAAGAGAACATTTCAAAAATGTCAATTGTCTCATTATTCGATAGCGTAACTATCTCTCCAATCAATCATATTCAACCATAATTTCAATAGATTGAGCAACGAAATAATTTCAAGTCTAAGATATATAGTTATTGCGTCAAGAATACTTGATCACTTTATAGTAACGAGAGAAATGAACTTCGAACCAGCAAGAAGTGTATGATTCAAATCTTCTCAAAATACGAACTTGATTCCCAACCAAACATGTCAATTATATATAATCATAATGTCCCAAAATTGGAAAAAGGGAGCCAGTGGTCACAGTTTTGTATATAAGAGGCCCAATTTAAAGCTCATGATTGATATCAAATATTATTACAACTGAATTTTCTTTTTTCTTCTTATTAATAAGGCCCACTAAAATCTTCCTCCACTCAATACATACATTCATACATACTAAGTAAAGTTATATAATTTCAATGAATCTTCAAATTTAAGTCTTTTTTTTCTGCTATTTTGAAGTCAATTTGTATCCAACTTGGTAAAATAATATGTTTCAAAAAACAATGATGAAATCTAAGTAACTTAGATTAGAAATCCTTTCAGAATCAAGATTATAGATTTTATATTAGAACGAAATGTGTTTCATACAAGAACAAAAAACTCCTATTTATATAGGTCTATTACAAATGGAGGTAAAAAAGAGAATTAATCTAGAATGTTATCTAATTACCTAATTAACCCTTAACTTTCTTACATTAAAAAAGCTAGTTGGTTAATGAAAACGGTACAACTATAATCATCCTTAAGTTTCTTACATCTAACACTTTTTGTATGGTTAATATAAAATAAAATGAAATAGGTAGGAAACTACAAGAAAAGCAAAGGATAAGAAAAAATTAAAATTATATAAAAGTTAGAAGATTGGTTGAATACAAAAGGATAAGAAGATTTGGGCAACATATAGTGCTTCTTCTTATTTTAAAACCTCACGAACATGCAATGGGAAGTATATATATATATATATATATATATATATATATTATTATGGTGCATGATAATGACAAATGATCTTCACTCTTTCTTATCGCAAGCCAACAAAATAGGAAATAAACCCTTTATTTATATATATATATATACTCTTAAAAGTTTAAATATTGGTTTCGTTTTTATGATCATTGCAATTTTAAAATATCTTTTATTGAACTAACATGTTTTCTACTTTAGTTTATATTCATTCTTAAAACTTTTAATTTTGAAGTTTATTTTGATCTTTATTATTGAAGCATTTAGTATTAGTGATGTAGCACTATTACTACACTATTGTGGATGGTTTTTCATTTAATCTATATGTTATTTGAAAGGTTTTGATTTATTTTTTATCTTTTAGTATTTCTTAGTTATAATCTTTTTCATTGATGAATGCAAGTTGAAGTACTAAACTTTTGTTGGCCATATATCGACATAGTAGAATTAATTTTAAAGAATGAACTAAATTTATCTTTTAATATGTGGGTTTAATTATTTCTCATTAAGATATTTTGGAGTAATGGGTTGAAATTTTGGTTCTTTTCATTTAAATTTTTACAAACTTGATAAAAAGCTTATTAACAACAACCAATTTTAACTTTCAAAAAGAAAAAAAAACTAATTCAAATATAGTCAAATGAACCAAATTATTTATAAATAAATAACAATATAAATGTCTATAAGTGATAGATACATATAGATAGACCATTATCATCTATTAATGATACTTTTAACAATTTTATCATTTAAAAAAATTATCACATAATATAACATTAAAACAAAGATTGAGACATTACAAGAAGAGTCTCACTTCATATATATGTTAAGAGAAGAAAAAACTATATTTAAAATTTAGAGATTACAATGCATTTTTTAATCAAATACGTGTAGTTATGGCATAAAAAATTCTAGATTTTGAGATTGCTAAAAAAACATCAATGCACTTCTCTTCTACACACTCAAATCCAACAAGAATCATCCTTTTTTCCTACATCAAGTGTTGGAAAAAAAATTTCAATTAGCATTTATGCTTCTTCTAGATGATGTTTTTCCTTTGAAAGGATTTTTTTTTTTAGATTTAGTATTCTTGATCTTGCTGCTTATTGTTATTTGTTTGATGTTTCTCTGCCTTAAAATATTTGTTGAAGATGAATGATCTAAAAATGGCTATGGAGATTATGATATATAATGTGTAATTATAACCACAATGACTAACTTAACGACAAATTTCTCTTCAAAATAATATTTTGTTTTGAAATGTGATTGGGAGGGGAAAAAAGAAGAAAATGAAAAGAAATGATTGGGAATTGTTTGTTTTGTGAGTGTTGTTGACTTTGTAATCAATTATATGGATATTTTGTCCATTATTATTATCATTTTTAATGGTGCCATTTTGAGTGCTCATACCATTTCCTCATCATATTAAACAACAAAATGATGGTCTCACCTTTTTCTTTCCTTTTTGATATGCCTTTTCAATTGGTTGAAAGAGAATGTGGTTTCCTTATTTTCTCATAGCTTCAAAGTCAAATGAGATTTTAATTTTTTTAATATAATGTATCTAGAGATTTGAACCACATGATATATATAGTTTTGATAAAAATATAAAACATAATAACGATAACACCACATGAATATAATATAAAATCATTATTTTCTATCAAGAAACAATTTATTCATTAAATGATAATATAAATAAATTTTTCTTTCACTTGCCATTCTTTTTAGTATAGATTGGATGGAAGAATCTGAACTAAAAATTTACTGATTTTCACACATACAGATATCAATTAAGCTGAGCTCCTGTTGACTTTAACTTACGGCTCAACCATGAATTTAAAGTTTTATGGAAACATTACTTCTTTGTTCTTTATGTCTCAAGTCTATTTCTATTTGAATTTTAAAATGTTATACGTTTAGTTATTAATTAGTTTTGAGTTTGATTTCCATATAGTTTCAGTGTTTTAAAATGTTGTAGTTCTATTTTTAAGATTTGAGTTTTTATTTCAATTTGATTCTTAAATTTCAAAATTTATATTTCTTCATTAATTTTCATTAAATGCACAGTTTTCGTCTTTGTTATTAGTGTAAATATTCAATTTGGTCATATGGTAATTAATTAAGTTTTATTATTTTCTTCACAATTGAATTTTTTATTTTAAGAAATTTGTCAAAAGTAGAAAATTTAATATAATATTTACACTTCATAAAAAAACAAATATAATAAATTGTGTTTTAATGATTTTTTATGAGGAGTGCAAATAATTTTTTTTTTAAAATATATTTTTGAAACCTAAGTAATTAAATGTAAATTTACATTTCATAATTATTTTAAATTAATAAATAAACATGTTATCAATAACCAAAAAAAATGTTTAACAAAAAAATTGGGTTAAAAGTGTAAATATTAAAATTTATGAAACAAACTCAAAATAAAATCGTAAATATTTAAGATGTAGAAATTAAATTGAAATCAAAACTCAATAACGTGTAACATTTTAAAATGGATAAATAAACCTAAAATCTACCACCAAAATTGTTATTTTCCCTCTCTTATTATATTTAGTGGTAAGGATTTGTATGGTTCTTATTTTTTGAAATATCTGTTTTATTTAATTATTTCATTATAAACATCTCTCTATTTCCTCCAAATGGGATCAACCATTTATAAGTTGTATTTGTGACTGTTTATCAACTAGACTATAAATTATGTACTCTAAAAAACCTATTATCTATTATCTTTTTTTTATTATATATGCACTCTAAAAAATCTATTATCTATTATCTATTATCTTTTTTTCATATGATATTAGGTTGTTCGTCATATGATATTAGGTTGTTCGTCCCTACATTTATAATTAAGAAATAAAAAAAAAAAGATCAACTTGAACATGACTCAAGTTATTAAAGTACTACATCCTTGACCAAATACCAAAGGTTTGATGTTTACCCACGTGTGTGGTTCAACTCGTAAGAAAATAACTCAATTTATTAAAGTGCTACATCCATGACCATATATCAAAGTTTGATGTTCACCCACGTGTGTGGTTCAACTCGTTAGAAAATAGAAAATGTATATCATACACTATTTCTTTTGTAGTTTGATTTGAGTGTTGGACACATGAGAAACATATATGGCACGATAAAAATTCAAATTCATGGTCGTGTTGTTCGTGTCGTGCCAGAGAATAACAGCCAGCTTCTTGATGTATCATTCTATAAAATGTTATACATATTGACTGGGTTTTGAGGCAGCTGATACATCAGAAAACTAAAAAGATGTTACATGTTACATAACCCACATTTTCAGATTCCATAACATTTTAGTTTTTATCAATACTACCAGTTTATAACAGTGTGATGCACACAAAATTTATAGTTTATTTCAGTATATAGGAAAAAAATTAACAAGATTATAATTAGTGTATCAAATAAATCTTTACATTGATGTAAATAGTTGTAACTATATATTGACAAAATAGAAATTTATGAAAATTCAATAATAAGCCAAAGATGTGATTTCTATCATAGATATCATTGTTTCACATTTATTATCCACATCATACTAATACATAAGATATACTTCAACCTAAATAGTTGCAATGTGGCAAAGGACATGGTATTGTCCATTCAACCACATCTTCATTGTTATACCGTGATTTTTCATACCTATGATCTATCATTTCCGCTCGAATAGTTGTAAGAGAGAAGG
>JBBPDI010000009.1:22914913-22927393 GCA_037974545.1 Cucumis variabilis | reverse complement strand
TGTGATAAAAACAATTGGAAATTTTAACCATGGGATTGATCATCAGAATCAGAATGTTCTCTCTCCCTGTTTCATTTATTTTCTGATATTTCACTTACTATTGATCACAATTTGGCTAGAGTTTGCTTGACATTTAGTAATATCGGCACATGACCTTCGTCTAGAAATTGGAGATTCATTCCACCATCTCACATTCTTTGTATTAAAAAAAATATGTAGTTAAAATTTACTATGAAATTAGGTTGATAAAAGCAATTAAAAAATTTAATTATGTGACGGATCAAAGTCGAGAATTTTTTTTCTATATTTGATTTTAATCAAGAGAATTATTCATCTATTTATATATTACTAACAAACTTTTTACGAGTAAAAGAAAGAAATATATATATATATATAAAAAGACCACTTTAATTTGTGAAAAAGTATGGTCAACTTTTTAACTCTAGTTGATTAGAGAATTTTGATTAATTTTTAATCCTTATTTATCTTTAATTTTCATTTTCTTTTTTCATGTGAAGAATCAAAGAATTAAATGTTAAACATACCTGCATATAAAGGAATGTTTGACTTTTGTTTTTGTATATCTATTTGAAGATGGATTAAGGTGAAACTTCATTATCTTTCTTTAATACTTTGGTCTTGGAATTGGTGAAGAAAATGCAACTTTGCATAGGTTTTAATAGTTGTAATTTGAAAACATATTATTCAAATGAAGTTATAATAATGTATTTATAAAAAAAGTGATTTAAAATATAATTACGATCAGACGAAATGTGATAGATTTTTCATTATCATACAAATAAATTTTGAATTTTTTTTTAAAATTTTGACAATATTTAATCTAATTTAATTTATAACAATACTTTTACGTGAAGAATTTGTCATCTTGTTTGAATTTGGGATGGATTAAATAACTTATATATGTAAATTTGTAGTCCTAATTATATTAAGATTAATTGTTGAAAGAGATTTGGTTTTTATCCTTTTAAAAGAAAAAATTCCGGTGAATGTGAATGAGGGTTTCATAAAACAAGCACTTTATTGCTAAATAATTATATTAAAGGGAATTGGAATCCACGTGGCCAACCACACCCAAATACATTTAAGTCTATGCGTATTGAGTTAATTAATTACTAATTATATATTAGCATTAACTTACATAGTTTACCATTAATTAACATGCTTAGCATCTTTAAAAAAAATAAATAAATAAATTGCATCTTAAAAATTCTCTCTTTAATCCCTTTCATGTTTGAATTGATTTTTAAATTTAATGAATACGTGTATGTATTGTATTGTTCTTCAAATCCTAATGACTATCCAAAATTGAAACATAAAATATAATTAAATTTAGTGGCACTTTAGTGGTTAACATCATACAAACAACTCTAAATTTATCTTTTTATCCATTTTTTACAATTATTAAGAAACTTCATCTTATAATTTTATACATATTGGCTTCATTCAGTGAGTCGAATATCTACAGTGGACTCTGAAGAAAAATGTAAAGATTAGAACTTGTACTTTGATTTATAGAGAAAATTTAAATTTTACCATTAGACTAACTTTTAATATTGATGTTATTTTCATTTTTATATAGAGAGATAGAGGGACTCAGGCCTATACTAAATCCGTATGTGTTTATGATGTTCTAGCACACCCTAGTTTGAAAGACTCTAGAGGAGCAATTTTTTCCCCTTTCTCCTATATCTTGTTATCCACCTGAGAGGGTCGCTGTGTTATGTATTACTTTCGGTGTTAAATTTGGACATATACAAAATTATTAAAAATGAAACATTGTAAGAGATATAAATTAAATTGTATGTCCAATGAGATGTTACGTTTTTAATTTCTTACCGACGTATTTGGAGCATTTTCATGCATGAATTTCTAATGTGGATCACTTTCTATTTCAGCTTTTGAGTTTTCTCTCCAGGGATTAATGCCTAACTCTAGCCCATATTTTGGAATAAAGCTCAAATTGTTTCCCCAAATTATGATTCAAATTCAATGAGTTTGACCCCTCAATAAACTATTACTTAACTTAATACTTCAATAAAAACAAACTCATTTAAAAAACAAAAAAATACTAACCAAATATTTACAAATTATACTTGGGTATATCTCATTCAATTAGTTTCTCTTGAAAAAAAAAATATTTTTTCTTTTTTCTATGCATATAAAAAATCACGAAAATATTTAGATGAGATATCAAAATTGGTGAACATATTATTTTACTATATATACAATGTTTGTAGGTTTGAATGTTTAAAAATAGAAATGTTGTCAAACTGACTCTTCATCAATAAGCCACTAAAACATCACATTTTTTGTTTTAGTCAAGAAGACATTGCATTCTCACTATTTGCAATGTATTATTTTTTTAAAAAAAATCTCATTCCACATTTTTTTATAAAAACTGAATAGAGATAGACATTAGAATGATTGTAGTTTTTTTTTTAATTTTTTTTTCAAAATACGTACAATTTGTCGTATGAGTTTATCTCAACGTTAGATGACATGTAAAGCTTTCCTCAATATCGAACCTTCGATTTTTCGATATTCTATTAGTAATTATTGTGAAAAAAAGAAAGTTGTTTGTGAATTACAGGTTGCCCCATGTTCTAAAAAATCTCTTCGAGTACAAATAAATTATTTAATATTTAAATTATTGCAAATGCAAAGTGGAAAAGTTCACACACATGCATATTTCTTTGCACGAGCCATCCAAATTTTGATGTTGGAGAGAAAAAGGAAGAAAAAAAAGGAAAATAGTTTTTTCTTTTCCAATTTTGGATAAAGAAAACAATTATTTAATTAAATGCTAAAAGATTTATAAAGTAGAACCTATATTTTCATTGTAATTTGTGTGTAATATAAACTTAAGTTTAGATGAAATTGATTTCAATAGATTAAACAAATTCATAAGATTAGATTAACTTCACCATTTAAATTTTTGTTATATATAACTAATTAATACAGAATTATTAATGTGTTACCCCACGAGGATATTTAACTCAAATATATAAAATTTGTATTTTTTAATTAGAAAAACTTTTATTAAAAGAAAATACAAAATTTAAACAGATCATTATTTAAAATCCAGCAAATCTTTTTTATAAAAAAAATGAAAAAAAGTATATCAACAAACCTAAAGTTGCAAATCTCTGAACTAAGAAGACAGAATCATAGTTATTTTTTTATATAAATTATTATTATTTTTATCATTAAAAATATTTTTAAATATAACAAAATAAAATAAAATATTTCATCTATTATATTTTATGAATATTTTCAACAATATTCTCATTCATAACAAAAATTTCTTATCATTATTATTATCATTGGCAACTAAAAGAAAATGTGGTGTGTTTTGATTGAGCTTAGTCTTCCACTTAGAGAACTTTATTACTTTAATAAAGAATTTGCTGCAAATGGTGTATGATATGTTTGTTTTACATGTCATGATCAACCAAATTATCATAATAATAATTTGGAATAATTTTCCCATTAACAAAAGGAGCAAAATAATTTTGTAGAATGATATTCATATCTAATTTATTATTTATATTTCAAAATCATGTCGTTTTAAATACGATGGTAAAGATAAAAAGTCTTAATTTTATGAAAGTGATAATAAT
Source organism: Cucumis variabilis (assembly GCA_037974545.1). Taxonomy (NCBI): domain Eukaryota; kingdom Viridiplantae; phylum Streptophyta; class Magnoliopsida; order Cucurbitales; family Cucurbitaceae; genus Cucumis; species Cucumis variabilis. The sequence continues at coordinate 22,923,752 of JBBPDI010000009.1, read as the reverse complement.
TGTTGTATATATTTCTTGAAAATACTGCATTATCGTGTATTTTATAATTTTACCTTTAGTAACTCAAATGAAACTTTATAATTTTTTTTTTAAAAAAAATAATTTATATAAAAAGGTGAGGAGGTTAACCCAAAACGCAAATTTATAAGTTCTAAATAAAACTGAAATTTGTAATGAAATTAGAAAGTACTTTTTTAATATTCTTTATTGTATGTAATTAAATGATTGAATTAGGTTGCTAAAAGGATGGCCCTTTAAAGAAAGATGCGTATAAATTTTAAATTTGTGATTGGTTGTTGTCTTGTTGGTTTATGTTAAAATCAACTTTACCTTTTTAATTTAAAGGTATTTTAAAAGTTATTTATTTTAACATTGTTGAAATTATTTCTAAATGATTAATATTTTTTTTAATGATTAAAAATTGTGTGTGTTGAAAATTACTCTCAAATGAATTTGAAATTCAATAATTAATGATAGTCAGTATTTTATTTGATCCATCGCCTGATGTATATAGATAGAGAGAGAGAGAGTCCTCTTTTGAAAAGTGTACCATTTAGTCAACCTCTTGATTTAATAAAAACAAGACTTTTTTTTTTATAAAAAGAATGATTCATTATTGTGTCTGCTGAAAAGAAAAAGGAAAAAAGAAGTGTGTGATAATAATAATATTAATAAAAAGGTTAAACATATGATTTTGAGATATGTAATTTGAAATTTTGTTCAATTTTAGTTATTATATTTTTACTTATCGTATTGAAATTCTTTGTTTTATTAAAACTTTATAGATTAAAATTAAACATTTAAAAGGAACTAAAATTGAACGAATTCAAAAAGTATATGAACCAAAATGATATTCTAACTTCGTTAAAAACTTACGTGAGCATGGAGAGGAAAAGTCACTCTAGACAAAATCATTTGTTTGATAGCAAATATGTATATACAAGAAGGAATTTAACAAAAAGTAAGATAAAACAAATGATAAATACAAATCTTGAAGTGTATTATATTCTCACAAGTCAAATCCACTAAATTTTAAATTGCTTAAAAGCTTCTTTAATTCATACATGGTAAACATCATTTCATATTTGATTCTCATTTCTTAACATTTTAAAAATAAAAAAATTTTCCTCCTATTTTTTTTTCTTTTTTTCAAGAGTGAATAATGAAAATTAAAGATTCAAATATCTAACATCTTGATAGTATACATATATGTTATCCAATTGCCCTATGCTCAAGTTAACTAATAGAACAAAAATGGGTAAAAATATTTTTAAATACGATCCATACATGTGTGCTTGTGACAATAACTATTCTATAACGAATTGATGAATGAGAGGGATCCAAATGTCCATTTTTTTATTTTATTTTATTTTATTTTTTTGGTTTTGTCAAGAAACAAAAGAAAGTGAGGCTTTTCTTGAATTTATTTGATAAGTGTACCAAAGTCCTATAAATTTTCATAATGTTTTTGTGTGTAGACAATTAAAACGAAAAAAGAAAGGGAAGTGGGGGAAAAAAGAAAGAAAGACCATTTTGAGTGAATGATGAGTATGAAAAAGGAGTAATATATGAGCTAAAGAGACCAATGGGAGTTTCATAGAAATAATTCTTTTTATTTGAATTGCCTTCTTTCCACATTATAAATCTTATCCCTCAAAAAGAGATGAAGTATAGAGTGTCTTTCTTTTCTTTTCTTTTCTTTCTCTCCCTATGGTGAAAGAGTTAGGTATCAAACTTATGAAAAGCATATGCTTTATTAAATAAATAAATAAGAAAATTCACGTACCTTTTTTTTTAATTAACATCTTTAATTTGATTCAATAAAAAAATATATAACAACGAAACGGATTCCTTTTACAAAATAAGATTTATATTTTTGAAATGTTTTTAACATGAATGTTAAATCAGTTTTTCATAATATTTTATGAGTTATGCATTTGATTAGTCGACATGTCAATGAAATAATCTAATACCCAATAATTTTAATTTTTAGTATGTATTATTGATGTTTTAAAATAATTACTGACAAATAAATTGTTTATAATATTATTGTTTAGTACGAAAATGTGGAGAGTAAGAAAATTGAACCTCAACCTAAAAAAAATGCATATCGTGATTATGAAGAAAAAATTTTATATCGCATCCGACTTTTAACTTTAAAAAGAAAAAGAAAATTAGAGTTGTAATGTATAATTAAATTATTCCCATATTGATTATTAAATTCTAACACCAAATATTGGTTTAAAATCTATGAAATTTACAACCTTTACTTAATTAGAACATATGATGAATATATTTTAATAAGACCTCTCCTTTTCACAATTATATAACTTTTGACCTATAAACTGGCATATTATTTCCCATGACATCATTGTATTTGATGAATTCAATAATAATTTGCATCAAACTGTTAGCAATCTCTCCTTTGCCCCCACCTATTTTTTTTAATCAAAACATTCATATTTGATCCATTACCTGTATGATTCCGAGGAAACATGTTCGTCTTTTTTCGAACATGTTTATTAGAATATAACATGTATAAGATAAAAATATTTTAAAATTGATTATTATAAAATCTATGTCTTATTATTTAAAAAATGTATCTACATGAATTATTTAATAAATAATCTTTAATTTTGTTAAAAAAGAATAAAAAAAATTAATATTAGACTAGAAAGATGATAGGCAAAAATTATCAATAATTTTCATATGGCATATAGTATGATATATGTCAATAATATTAAGCAACGTTTAAGATCAACCCTAGAGATACATATAAAATAAAAATAGAGATGTGGTTAATTAGACACATTAATATAGGGAGAGAATATAACAAGTTGTTTTAAATAAAAAATTGGGTGATTAATAAATGTGATTCACAAACCAATATATAATTTGCTCAAAGCCAAAAGACATACGAAATTTGACAAAACCAAGAGATTGGGTTTTGAGTGGGAAAGGCTAAGTGGGATTTAGGGCGTTTTGATTTAAGAGATTTAATTGTTAGTTTTCATTTTTATTTTTATTCTTTTTAGGGGTTTAGGGTTTAGAAATTAAAAGTATTATTATTATGACTTACATTTAAGATGCATAATTTCACGTGGATATCAGGGTTTATTATTAATAGACTACAAATTTATCTTTTGTATTTAAAAATAATTTAATTGTTTTATCATTTAAACAAAGGTTTAAATTTCAATTATATAGTATAATAATCGAAGAATAGTCATGAATAACACAAAAAAATGAAACTATTTATAAAATATAGAAAAAAATTTAAATAGGTTAGAAAGAGTCGAATGAATTTTACTATATTTTTAAATGAATTGAGTTTATAGCGTGGAATGATTTTTTGTAATGATTTTTATTTTTATTTTTTAAAACAAAAAAAAATTATTTTCTTAATTGGATCTCAAAAACTCTTAAATAATTTTTTGAAATATCTATCAAACATATTTAGAAGAAAAAAAAAAGCTACGATTTTACATCATTAAACACACATTGTGTGGAGCATGCACTTGAAAGAGGTGCTTCTCCGTAGTTGTGTGGCTACCAAAGATGCAACAATACATTTTAGTTAAGACGGACGTATTGATAATTCGTATTCTATTGTTCTCAACCTTTGCCTTATCAATAAAAGAAAACATTTCAAAGATGTCAATTGTCTTTTTATTTAACAGCATAACTATCTCTCCAATCAATCAGATTCAACTATGATATTCAATAGATTGAACAACGAAATAATTTCAAGCCTAAGATATATAGTTATTGCGTCAAGAATACTTGATCAGTTAGTGATGGGAGAAATAAACTTCAAACCAACAAGAAGTGTACGATTCAAATCTTCTCAAAATACGAACTCGATTCCCAACCAAACATGCCCATTATATATAATCATAATGTCCTAAAGTTGGAGAAAGGGACCCAGTGGTCACAGTTTTGTATATAAGAGGCCCAATTTAAAGCTCATGATTGATATCAAATATTATTACAACTGAATTTTCTTTTTTCTCCTTATTAATAAGGCCCACTATCTTCCTCCACTCAATACATACATTCATACATACCAAGTAAAGTTGTATAATTTCAATGAATCTTCAAATTTAAGTCTTTTTTTTCTGCTAGTTTGAAGTCAATTTGTATCCAACTTGGTAAAATAATATGTTTCAAAAAAAAAATGATGAAATCTAAGTAACCTATGTTAGAAATCCTCTGTGAACCAAGATTATGGATTTTATATTAGAATGAAATATGTTTTATACAAGAACAGAAGACTCCTATTTATATAAGTCTATTACAAGTGGGGGTAAAAAAAGAATTGACCTAGAAAATTATCTAATTATCCAATTAACCCTTAACTTTCTTACATAAAAAAAGCTAGCTGGTTAATCAAAACGGTACAACTATAATAATCCCTACCTATGTGAGACCTCGTACCATAACCCATATATTGTTGGTAACTTTAGAGTTGACATGTGAGTGTCCTAATGCTTTAGGTTATGTATCGATGTGTTTCGTGTGTGTGCATATAGTAAATTAGTAGCTAGATTTATTAACTAAAATATTGAAAGTACAAATTAAGGTTAAAATGAAAAACAGTCTCAAAATAAATGGATCAAAATAGTATTTTAAAATTCAACATTTTGTTCTGGTTTCTTTTAAATATAAATTAGGGATTGTTAGTACAAATCATGGTTAAACAATAATACCCAAAACCAAACCTTTTTTCACGTAAAAATGTCATTCAAAGCATCTTGAAAAGTTTCACTAATCTTACACAACCATATATTTAGTTTCTTAGTAAATAGGATTTATAGTTTCGATGGTAATTAATATAATTTTCTTTTAAAATAAGATTTGGAGGTTGGAATCTTTATAATTTTTAACTCACAAACTAATTAATTTATTAGTTTTTTTTTTTAACACTTTTTGTGTGGTTAATATAAAATGGAATGAAATAGGTAGGAAACTACAAGAAAAGCAAAGGATAAAGGAAAAAATTAAAATTATATAAAGTTAGAAGATTGGTTGGCTTTTCGAGAATACAAAAGGATAAGAAGATTTGGGCAACATATAGTGCTTCTTCTTATTTTAAAACCTCACCAATATGCAATGGGAAGTATATATATATATATATATATATATATATATATATATATATAATATCATGGTGCATGATAATTACACATGATCTTCACTCCTTCTTACTGCAAGCCAACAAAAATTAAAAAAAAAAAAAAAAAACTTTTAACTTTAGTTTATATTCATTCTTAAAACTTTTAGTTTTGAAGTTTATTTTGATTTATATATATACCCATAAAAGTTTAAATAATGGTTTCGTTTTTATAATCATTTGCAATTTCAAAATACCTATGATTGAACTAACCTGTTTTCTACTTTAGTTTATATTCATTCTTAAAACTTTCAAAACAAAGTTTTGAAGTTTATTTTGATTTTTATACCTAAGTCAATTACTAAATAGCCACTTTGAGAAGTATAAAAATAAAATGAACATTTTAAAAGAATATGAAGTAAAATAAGTCGAAATCAAATTTATCTTTTAATACGTGGGTTTAATTATTTCTCATTTAGATATTTTGAAGTAATTGGTTGAAATTTTGGTTCTTTTCATTTAATTTTTTACAAACTTGATAAAGAGTTCATTATCAACAACTAATTTTAACTTTTAAAAAAAAACTAATTCAAATATAGTCAAATGAACCAAATTATTTATAAATAAATAATAATATAAATGTCTATAAGTGATAGATACGTATAGATAAACCATTATTATTTATTAACGATACTTTTAACAATTTTATCATTTAAAATAATTACCACATAATATAACATTAAAACATAGATCGAGAAGAAAAAACTATATTTAAAATTTAGAGATTACAGTGCATTTTTTAAACAAATACGTGTAGTTATGACATAAAAAATTCTAGATTTTGAGATTGCTAAAAAAACGTCAATATACTTCTCTTTTACACACTCAAATGTCCAACAAGAATCATCTTTTTTTCCTACTTGAAAACAATATTTTGGTTTGAAATGTGATTGGGAGGGGAAAAAAGAAGAAAATGGAAAGAAATGATTGGGAATTGTTTGTTTTGTGAGTGTTGTTGACTTTGTAATCAATTATATGGATATTTTGTGCATTATTATTATCATTTTTTATGGTGCCATTTTGAGTGCTCATACCATTTCCTCATCATATTAAACAACAAAATGATGGTCTTACCTTTTTCTTTCCTTTTAGATATGCCTTTTCAATTGGTTCAAAGAGAATGTGGTTTCCTTATTTTCTCATAGCTTCAAAGTCAAATGAGATTTTAATTTTTTTAATATATTGTATCTAGAGATTTGAACCACATGTTATATATATCGATTGAATTATATTGATTTTGATAAAATAAAATAATAACGATAACACCACATAAATATAATATAAAATGATTGTTTTCTATCAACGAAGTGCATTAAGAAACAATTTATTCATTAAATGATAATATAAATAAATTTTTCTTTCACTCACCGTTTCTTTAAGTATGGATTGGGTGAAAGAATCTAAATTGAATTAAAAACTCACTGATTCTTAACACATATAGATATCAATTGATCTAAGCTCTTGTTGACCTTAATTTGCGGCTCAACCATGAATTTAAACTTTTATGGAAACATTACTTCTTTATTCTTTATGTCTCAAGTCTATTTCTATTTGAATTTTAAAATGTTATACGTTTAGTTATTAATTAGTTTTGAGTTTGGTTTCCATATAGTCTCAGTGTTTTAAAATGTTGTTCTATCTTTAAGATTTGAGTTTTTATTTTAAATTGATTCTTAGATTTCAAAATTTATATTTCTTCACGATTAATTTTCATTAAATATACACTTTTTGTCTTTGGTATTTATACTTGGTATTAGTGTAAATATTCAATTTGATCATATGGTAATTAATTAAGTTTTATTATTTTCATCACCATTGAAATTTTTTTAAAAAATTTGTTAAAAGTAGAAAATTTGATATAATATTTACACTTCATAGAAAAATCAAATATAATAAATTATGTTTTAATATTTTTTTATGAGGAGTGCAAATAGTTTTTTTTTAATATATTTTTTAAACCTAAGTAATTAAATGTAAATTTACATTTCATAATTATTTTAAATTAATAAATAAACATGTTATCAATAACCAAAAATAAATGTTTAACAAAAAAATTAGGTTACAAGTGTAAATATTAAAACTCATGAAACAAACTCAAGAATAAAATTGTAAATATTTAAGATGTAGAAATTAAATTGAAATCAAAACTCAATAATTAAACGTGTAACATTTTAAAATGGACAAATAAACCTAAAATCTAGATCTACCACCAAAATTGTTATTTTCCCACTCTTGTTATATTTAGTGGTAAGGATTTGTATGGTTCTTATTTTTTGAAATATCTGTTTTATTTAATTATTTCATTATAAACATTTCTCTCTTTTCTCCAAATGAATCTTTATAAATTAGATTGGGGATGAAACTTGTTTTAAAAAAGAAACCATGGGATAAACCATTTATAAGTTGTATTTGTGACTGTTTATCCACTAACCTATAAATTATGTACACACTCTAAGAAATCTATTATCTATTATCTTTTTTTCGTATGATATTGGGTTGTTCGTTTCTACATTTATAATTAAGAAATAAAAAAAAATGATCAACCTGAACATGACTCAAGTTATTAAAGTGTTACATCCTTGACCAAATACCAAAGGTTTGATGTTTACCCACGTGTGTGGTTCAACTCGTAAGAAAATAACTCGAGTTATTAAAGTGCTACATCCATGACCAAATATCAAAGGTTTGATATTCACCCACATGTGTGGTTGAAAATAGAAAATGTATATCATACACTATTTCTTTTGTAGTTTGATTTGAGTGTTGGACAGGTGAGAAACATATATGGCACGATAAAAATACAAATTCATGGTTGTGTTGTTCATGTCGTGCCAGAGAATAAGAGCCAGCTTCTCGATGTCTCATTCTATAAAATGTTATACATATTGACTGGGTTTTGAGGCAGCTGATACATCAGAAAACTAAAAAGATGTTACATGTTACAGAACCCACATTTTCAGATTCCATAACATTTTAGTTTTTATCAATACTATCAGTTTATAGCAGTGTGATGCACACAAAATTTATAGTTTATTTCAGTATATAGGAAAAAAATTAACAAGATTATAATTAATGTATCAAATAAATCTTTACATTCATGTAAATAGTTGTAACTATATATTGACAAAATAGAAATTTATGAAAATTTAATAATAAGCCAAAGTGATTTTCTATTCAAAACATTTATTATCCATATCATACTAATACATAAGATATACCACTTCAACTTAAATAGTTGCAATGTGGCAAAGGACATGGTATTGTCCATTCAACCACATTTTCATTGTTATATCACATCTTCATTGTTATACCGTGATTTTTCATACCTATGATCTATCATTTCCGCTCGAATAGTTGTAAGAGAGAAGGAACATGACTGCTAGTTCATGTGTATTGGATCATGATAAAATATTTATGATCTAGATCACACTCAAAATATATTATTTCGTCTATATTTGTGATGATTGGCAAAGGACAAAATAGGAATTATAGAAAATTATTAAAGCAAAAGAAAGATGTAAAGATTTCTCCTCACAACTCATTCTCTCTTATGTATAATTTTAAAAAGTAAATTATTATTGACACACAAAAGAAGGGTTCTTAAGAGCAGTTTCGAAAGAGGCAGAAAACAAAAGGCAAGAGCATTGGGATTGATTTTCTTTTATT
>JBBPDI010000009.1:22888445-22911647 GCA_037974545.1 Cucumis variabilis | reverse complement strand
TTGAAATATGAGACATGATCTTCAGATAAGGGAAAGAGAGAAAGTATAAAGAATGAGAGAGGGAGATGGACGATTTGGAGAAGGAAAACATAGAGAAAGTAGAAGAAAGGAGAGAGAGACTAAGGAATAGTAAGAGATGGGAAAGAAGGAAACAATGACACTTCTGACAGCAGCAGCGGTAACGGCGACGACGAAGACGAACAGACGGTTGGATGAATCTCCTTCTCTCCCTCTCTCGACCAATTTTTTCTTCTTTTCATTTTGCAATCGGTTCTGTGTTGAGGGGAAGAAATAAGGTGGAATTTCCCCAACGTCGTTGAAGACGTCACAAAAGAACGTTTCCTCGGTATCAATTAACCTTAACGTCGCAGAAAGGGATTAAACGGTCAATAAATGGCAACGTAGAAGATACAACATCACAGAAAGAGGATATAAACGGTCAATAAATCGCAAAATAAGGGATACAATGTCGCAATTTATCCCCTTTCTACGACGCAACACCTCACCACGTCGCGGAAAGGGGATACAAACGGTCAATAAATTGCAACGTAGTGGATAAAACGTCGTAATTTATTCTCTTTCCACGATGCATCACCTCACCACGTCGTGGAACAGGATACAAACGGTCAATAAATCGCGACATAGTGGATAAAACGTCAGATTTATCAACTTTTCGCGACGTGGTGAGGCGCTGCGTCGCAGAAAGGGGATACCCACAGTCCGTTTAGTGCAATGTGAACCGCGTAACGTCGCGATTTATCCCCTTTCCACGATGCTACACCTCACCACGTCGTGGAAAGGTTCCATCATATTTTATTTATTAACTATACCACGACGTGAGGTAGATGTGCATCGCGGAAGGGTATTTACGGCGATGTGTCACTCTCAACGTCGCTAAAGGGTATTTACACCGACGTTTGTTTTTCGCGATGTCATTTTATGCATCGCAAAAAGTCCATATTCTTGTAGTGCTAGGTGGCACGTCCTCCACTTGGTCGCAAGAAGTGGCATTTGGGACGAGATGTGACATAAAGTGTTTAGGAATGATCAATATGTTCTTCCATCTATCAAGCCTAGAATGTGTTTAGGAATTATCAAATGACAAAGTACCATTTACCAAATCAAGTAAGCCTGAAATTAAAACTATAAAAACTAACCTAGATTTTTTTATATATATAATGAAAGATGGTCTATTTGAAATTCAGCTAAGAATTGAAGTCTCAAACATATTGACCTAAACTGATGCAATTCAGCTTAGGACACTACTAGAAAAATGGGTTTTAATGACACTAATAATCAAGAAATTTTGTCATTAAAAATAAAAAAAGGGGTGGAATGAGGTAAATTATGTCATTGAAAATCAGAATACAAATTATTTCTTGACAAAATTTAATTTGTTTTGACATAATTTTTGCGTCGTTAATTAACGATAATTTTTTGTGTCATTAAAAAAATTCCAAATGAAAAAACCTCAAATTTCAAATATTTTTAATTTCCACTCCCTCATGCAATTAAAACTAAATAAAAACTCAAAATTTTCTCTCAAGCAAAAACGTTGTCGTCGAACGAAGCCTTAACGTAAATATTTTCTCTCTACTAAAAATGTAAAAGAATTCCAGTCAAAAAAAGTGAGCTACCGTGTTGTTGTGAAGATCCCTTGCATTCTAATTTTCTACCACCCATCGTCCTTGATTCCACACTCCAGCCATTGTCGTTGTTGCTGTCACAACAAGCCTTCTCTGTCAAATCCACTAATCTAGCCATTGTCATCGAATAAATTCATTTATAAGTATGAGTTTTAATGACACTTGAAATCAAGAGAAAAATGGTGGGAGGAACTAAAATGTGTCGTTAAAAATAAAAATGTAAGATTTTTCGTGACACAATTTTCTCGACACAAATTGAGTTTTTGTGACACAATTTTCTTGACACAAATTGAGTTTCCTTGATACAATTTTATGTGTCATTAAAAATTATCTAATAAAAAATCAATGCTTTTCTTCATACATACGCTTTTTTATTTAAAAATAATAATTTGGTACTTTCATCCCTCTTGCGAACTACGACTGAAAAAACCTTTCATCTCACATCGTCACTGTCTTTGTCTCTTGAAAATGCTCTCTGACGACGTTTTTCTCTCTCTCGTAAACGTTCTTCACGACTTTTCCTATCTCTCACAAGCTCTCCGCTGGTTATGTGCAACAAAATATTTAAACATGACACTATATTGGTGTCGAGTTAAAGATAATGGTGACATATTTACTGTATCGAGATAAGGCTATTAATGACACAATCTTGGCTAGCATTTCTTGACAGGGGCTTCAATGACGCAAAAATTTATGTTGTTGAAACTCTTAATGATGAAAATATTGTGTTATCAAAACTTAAATTTCTAGTAGTGGATTATTTTTTTCTTTTTGCAAAAGATTGTTAGTCATAAAATCTTTTAATTTTATGTCAAGGAACACCACAGTGCCACAAACCACACACCCAGTTAACATAACATTTTAGTAGAACTACTAGGAAAAGAAGAAAAAGAAAGAAGCATTCAATCATAAAAGGAAGAAGAAAAGTAACTATAGAATGATTAAAAAAAACATCTGAGTCACCAACCACAAGCACTCAAACGTGCACACATAAAGGACCGCCATTCAGTTCTTTATGCTCTCTATCACAGTCTTTCAGAACATATTTTCTTTCAAACCCTCTAACCCGTATTTAGCTCTAAAGACAGATTCAATAATTAAGTATCGTCAAAATGACACAATCTACATGAAGAACAATATCTAAGAATAGACAACTCCAAGTTCAATCTGAAATCCATATTACACGGAGAACCAATAAGAACCCAAAAATAAATTATGTGTCGATGATGGGAGGAGTGACAGTGACTGAGGAAGAGAAGTAGCGGCGGAGGGTTGGTGTTCGTTGAGAGGGGAGATCGTCAATGGGGAGTGAAAGTTTTAGGGTTTGTAAGCAAATGAGATCTGAAACGGTGGGGATACTTTTGTAAGAGAACTTTCGACACCTTAAATATATGCATCGAAAGTTTTCACCTAACATCCGATGCCTATTAACTTCATCAGGAGTTAGTTGAGAACTCTCAGTGCTTATATTTACATCATCAGAAGTTCTCCAAAAATAATTGTAACTAACTCCCAAAGTTATTATAAGGTGTCGGGGGTTATGGCTTACTCCTTATGCTTGGTATTGTGCGTGAGAAGATCTCATTTTTTCCAACGTCCTATATCTTCCAACAATTGTTTTGTGCTCGTCATTTTCGTGTAGGGATTGTGTGGAGTAATAAAGGTAGACACAAGTAGAGATGACTCGATAAGAGGTTTAGAAGAGGGGACAATTGAGTAGATAAGAAGATCATCCTCTTCCTCCCTATGCTCCCCTTACTTAGATTCATTGAGAAAAAAGAAAAGAAAAAGTATGGTGAATTTTTTTTTTTTTAAATGACATCATGTGAGACAAAATATTTATCCAGATTATGAAAACAACACTTATGCCCCTTTTAAACACGAGAATAGACTATGAAAATACATTTTAAGGACTTTGGAATCTAACTTAATAAGTTTTAGGTCGAACATCTTGAACAAAGTAGATGCAACCATATATTTTAGGAGCAATAAGAAACAATAAGACCAAGAAAAAATACGCTATAACCCTTTACCAATAGTCTGCTTTGTCGTAGGATCCTAAAGTAAACAATAACTAGGAAAAACTTAATAGTAATGGGCTTCTCAAGATTATTAGGGGTAGAAGCAACATGTGCAAATGACACCTTCAGACTTTTATTCAACAATTTATGCATTCATGTTTTGTATGCCTAGGTTTACAATAATAATAATGAAAAGGACGTCCTAAATTTGATCATTGGTTACTAGGATAACTTTTGAAGCTATTAAATCCACCCCCTTTTATCACCTCTATAGTCATTTGTGCACCTAATCAAATAAAATTAGATGACATAACTGCCTATAGCTTCTTTGTACAAAATATTCGAGTATATGCTTTTTCCAACAATGAAATGCGTGCCCTTGAAATAAATTGATCTTCGAATCATCTAATATTTAGGTGGATGATTGAATAAGAAACTCATGATAAACCATTTTTATCATTGAGCTATTGCATTTTTGGGTGAGTGCTGATTTGCATCAATACATTGAATTCCACACATGTATTTTTCATCTCCATAAAGTAACGATAAAGAATTTCTCTTCTTGAACAGATTGATATAGAGTCTTACAAACTTAAAACACTTTATTAATGTTCTCTTTTGCAGGATAGAGAAATCCTAGTGATATGTTCATCCATCTCAATCCTCCTAATAAAATAGTGAACATTTGATCTCCACAAATAAAAATTAGATTCATTCAACTCATGTTTGGTAACTTTTAACACCATGGGAATCATCTAGGACATGCTTATTGGTTTCTTATTGGCCATAACCTCAAATAAACTAAAATACACATCAAAATTTGAAAGAAATCTATATTGAGAAAACTCTAATTTTTCAAAGAGGCTTTACTTTAATTAACCACAAATCAAAGAATATATAGCCAAAATGATGCACTCAAGCAAAGTAAAAAATTGATTTTTATCACACCAATAAGACGATAGAGAAACAACCACACACACACCCTCACACGGTGACATGTGGTTCAGACAACAAAAGGCAGTGGTAGCACATGTGTTTCACTCACTGACAAAATAGTCACCAGACCACCAGAAACTTGTAGAATGATGGTTGGGCTTCCCTTTGAAACAAGGAGTGTAGAAAATTGTGATGTAAAACACCCTAACATGTGGTGGCAGTGGCATACGATGATGAAGTACTGAGGACATCAATCCCTAAATGAAACCACCTCACAAAACATATATGAAACTTAAGTGGATTTCAAACTCTCAAACCTAAGGTTCACAAAACCCTAATTCCCTTCACTAAAGAGATGTTTACATACAAGGTGCAAGAATGACCTAAGTAGAAAAGCATAAAAATACCATAAAGGGTGATATAAATAAAGATATTTACAATAATAAAATAACCTAATATTAAAAATATAACATGATCTAACCATCATGCACAAGTGCCGCAAGTGCTAATTGTTGCTTAAGGATTGAAGCTCTCTAGCTGGTAGAAGCTTCTAGGTCTGAGTAGCTCAAGTTGCACAGAGAAAGGGGTTTAGCTAGCTAATGTAGATTATAAGAGAAAGGATGAATGCATGAAGGGGTTATGTGTTGGGTCTTTTTTCACAATAAGGAGGGAGAGAAGAAGAGAAAGGAGGGTGCACGTGAGCTAAGTCTTTAGAGGGAAAAAAAAAGGAAAAATATAATAGAGGAGTAAAATCGAGAAATAAGAAGAAAAAAAGTATAAATTTTATTACTTCTTTTTTTATTTTAAATAAAAATAACTCTTTTAATTTAATGATAGTTAATAATAGGTCATAAATCAAGGATACTTAAAAACATCTGTAAATATTTGAAAAACGATAAAATTAATATTTTTCCTGCAAAAAATGTACCTTTTAGCATTTATGATCGTTTTTATCTTTCTTGTTAGTTTAACTATGCTCTTGTGTCTTGGAAAGACATTTTATTGTAGTGGCCTCTAATACCCATTTGTTATGAACTCGAAAGATAAATATAAATGAAAAGGCGTAAACAATAAAAATATATATAGAGAGAGACATTTACGTGGTTCACTAATAGCACTGTTCACACAAAATTTCAAAAAAAAGATTAACTCGCGGAATTAAACTTGTGTTGATATTTTATTTATGTTGATTTGATGTGATGTGGTTCGTTCTTTAGTATTTGATCCTCTGGTTCTCTCTCAGTTGAATGCCTACGCTTGATCGTTTCGTTCTTGAAGAAGTTTTTCAATTTTCGAGGTTGGTTGACTTTAAGAGTCAGGGAGTCTTCTAGTTCTTGGGAGAATTCTCTCTAGACTTTTTGTTGTAAAAAGTTTATGTCGCCCACAAATGAAGAGAACTCCTCAATTTTTAGAGTTTTCTAGTAGATTTTATGAGTTTGGGCTTGGTTGATCCATGGACTCAACCACATGGATTTAGGTCATATTTAAAATTTGGGCTAAATTAAGTTTTTTTTTTTTTGTTTAACTGGAACCCAAAAAATAACATTTATTTGAACCAACATAATTAACTTCATTCAACGATTATAATGAAAACATGTGGCATCACTAGAATTGGCCAATTTATGTCTTAAATTTTAATTTTAGAGATATGTCAAGTTTTAATTCGTCTCAAATTCAATTATGGGTAATTGTCAAAAATAACAAATTTGACAAAATATTTACAACATATAGCAAAATTTTCAAATTCTATTAATAATAGACATTGATAGACACTGATAAACACTAATATGCCTCTATTATTGACATTGATAGACAGTGATAGAAGTCTATCAGTTTCTAGATATCATTGATAATGTTGGAATTTATGTTCTAAAACTCGTAGTTTATAGTTTTAAATTATATATTATTCAATAAAGTGGTTATTGAGGACTTATTAGTGAAAATAGAATACTATAATATTGAATCCAATAAACTAAGTTTCCAAGGTTATCTAGTGTAGACTTGAACTTTATATAGCCCAAATAGTCTATAACGTATAACTAAGGTTAGGCGTCTTATTTTAGGGACACTGTAGATGCAGTCCGCTTTATAGTTAGTACAAACGATGTGATTCTGAATCGTTTATGTAGAGACATGAAAATGGGGGCATCCTATATAAAGAGTTTGCATAAGACTGAAACATGAAATAGTCACTTTTAAGTTATAATACTATTGACTGTATAAAACTGACTATTTTGATTATTAATGACCTAGGTAACTTAATCTTAATCTTGAACTAACTATGAACTTCTGTTCACATGGAATTATCCTTAGATCTGCATAGGTGAGGGCAACTAAACATCGCTGGCCCAATAAACCTTCCATTTCAGGGGTAAGACCAGGTAGATGGTTAGGGACATAGGGTGCAAGACAGAATTCACTCCTACCGACTTTAAGTTATAACACTGTTGGCCATATAAAATTGACTATTTCGATTATTGATGACCTAGGTAACTTAATTTTATTCCTAAACTAACTATGAACTTTTATTTACATGGAATTATCCTTAGATCTACATAGGTAAGGGCAGCTAAACGGTGCTAGCCCAATAAGCCTTCCATTTTAGAGGTAAGACAAGGTGGATGACTAGGAATATAGGGTGCAAGATGAAATTCACTCCTATCGGCTTTAAGTTATAATACCGTTGAGCATATAAAATTAACTATTTCAGTTATTGATAACCTAGGTAACTTAATCTTAATCCTAAGCTAACTATGAACTTATGTTCACACGAAATTATCCTTAAATCTGCATAGGTGAGAGCAGCTAAACAGCGCTGGCTCAATAAGCCTTCCATTTTAGGAGTAAGATTAAGTGGATGGCTAGGGACATAAGGTGCATGACAAAATTCACTCCTGCCCGCTTTAGGGTTAGTAGATAGGTTGTTCTCTTAAAGACTTAATCCAAGTCTTGAACAAGGGATCCCACGCTCTCATTGGCTCGAGAGACATTAAGTTTATAGATTGGACCTTAAACCAATTGTTCAATTGTGGGTCAAGGGGACTTAAGGAGCAAAAGATGTAATGTCGGGGGTAAAACAATATTTTGACCCAATCGAGATTACAAAAAATCTGTGAATGATTAACTTACTGATTATGGTTATATCAAATGGACACACATATATCTATAGTGAGGGAATTGCAACTACGGGACTTTTGTAGAATGACCTGTACATTAAGGAATGTTGATTATCTCGGTCTAAAAGGATTTAGCCAACTAATCTTGGATAGTTTGAGTCCATAATTTGTAGGTTCATTAGGTTCCCCTGCTAGCTCATATGGAATTAACTTAAAACAATATGTTGGAATAATTCGAATTATTCGAATTAGGTAAAGAGAGAGAAACTGACAAATATATTTGATGTAGCCGTCAGTTATAAGTTTGAGATAGAGCATTATGTTTAAATGTGATTTAAATATTAAAAATATGAATACATATTCATATTCGGAAGCTTGAAATTGATGAAAATGGTCAAAGTTGTAAAAAGTCAAAATGTTGACTTTTGATTTTGAAAAGTGAAATTTTGACCGGTTTTATATTCAAATATGATTTCAATTTTAGAAAATTAAATGTTGATTGATGCTCGAAAGGTCGGAATTAGTCAAGATGGACAAAAAAGTAAAAAGTCAAAATTTTGACTTTTGACTTGAAAAGGTCAAAGTTTGACTTTGACTAAAGGGTCGAATGACCAAATTGCCCTTGGACTAAAGTTATGAAAAAATCCAACACTTTTTTGGATAATTCAATTAACACTTAGTGAAATAGGTGGCCATATAAGATGTAAACACCTTGCTCACTAAGTTTCACTAATGGTTAGTGGAATGGTAGTGTTTAGATTTGACCAACTAAATTACTTGCAATTTTGCATGTAATTAGGCTATAAATAGTTTTTTTTTTTTTTCAAATTGTGAATTTTTTTTGTTTTGCTTATTTTATAATTTTGAATTACAAAATATTTAAACCTATTTTTCTCTAAAAAATTTCAACCCTAAGTATCTCCTTCAAATTTCTATCTTGTTCTCCATATTTCCTTTACTAAACGGGTCCCACAACCCGGATCTTAGTCCGAATAATAGCGGGTTAACTCTAGTGGTGGTTTTGAGTTCGTGCGAGTGAAAAGATATGGAGGAATCAGGAAGCTATGAAGGTATTACTTCTATTAACCCTAAGTTCATTTAATTAGAGTAGGTTTTGCATGCTAATCTCTAAAATGCTTAGATGCAATTAGAGTAAAATTGATCCATAATTTCGCTGTGCATGTATTGTATTCCTTCATATAAAATTCAAAATTTTGCTATAACTTGTAAATATTTAAAATTTATTTTACTATATTTTAAAATGCTCCATCAATTATTTGTATTTTTTCGTCATTAATTTGATAAATAACGTGACAATTTTTTATCGATACAAAATTTATCATTCAACAAACAGGCTAGCTTTGTGAGCTGAGAAAGAATAGTTTATTGTTAGAGATAATATGAAAGTTTTTATCATATGTATGTTCCAATGACATCATTCTTAACCTGAGTGATGAAAGTGAAGATGTGTATTTGAGTTTGTTTATAATGTATTTCATTTATAAAAAAAAAAAAAAAAGAACTTTTAGCTAACAATATGGGCCAATATATGATTAAATAAAAGTATATAATTAATTAAATTTCAACATTTGAAATAAATTTAACTAAAACAAAACAAGAGCGGAAGTACATATACTTTGTAAACGCATTTTAAAATTTAGTCTTGTTTGATCAAACCTCTTGTATTCTTCTAAAGTGTTTTTTTTAGCAAATTCCTCTAGTATGTTTACCCACTGAAAAGTTGGGGGAAAGTGATTATCTTGCTCTACTAAATCTTAAAAACTTCAATAGGAATGTTAATCACAACGAAAACAACTTATAGTAACCTGAGTTCAGTGTAAAAATTTTAAGAAAACCATAAAGATTTAATTGAGAACCATAAAAATCATATATAAGATTCTAAATTAACCTCAAATCATAAATATTAAATAGAAAGTAAGTAAAGAATATATACCATTTTGTTTTTTTATATTTTGTAGTTTTGTACTTCAAGTTGTCTAAATTTTAATCATGATGTTCTCACGAGATTTTTAGATAAATTTAATTTATGGATTTGAATTTATGTTGATGTTGTGTTTATGTTGATTTGATGTGATGTGGTTCGATCTCTAGTATATGATCCTTTGATTCTTTCTCTCGATTGAATGTTTACGCTTGATTTGTTGAAGCGAGTACGTAATGCTCTTGAAGTAATTGGAGTTTTGGAAGAAAGCTTGTACCTTCAAAAAAACTTTAATCTTTGAGGACTGGTGTCTAATAGGAGTTAGGGAGTCGTCTGGTTCTTAAGAGAATTCTCTCTAGACCTTCGAGAGAGAAAAATCTTGTCCCCCACAAATGAAGAGAACTCCTCTATTTACAAAGTTCTCTAATTGGCTTTCTGAGCTTGGACCTGATTGGTACATGGACTAGACCGATGAATTCAACCACATGGATTTGGATCATATTTAATATTTGGGTTAAATTAAGCTTATTTTTTTAGCTTAATTGAAGTTTAACCCAAGTAAATAATTTTTAATTAGACCAAAATAATTAAATTGATCTAATGGTAGAAAAACATGTGGCATCATCAAAATTGATCAATTTATGTTTTTAATTTTTTAATTTGAACACATGTCAAATTTTAATTAGTTCCAAATTCAATTATTTGTAATTTTTCTTCGTTAATTCGGTAAATGACGTGACAAATTATGGTTGGTCCAAATTTTCTCATTCAACGCATGCTACAATCTACTTTTCGTTAAATTTTTTTAAAAAATTGGTATTAATTTATTTTTAAGAAAAATTGCATGTGTATTAAAAAATTTATTTAAATAGCATACACACATACTAAATTCGAGAGCTTTTTTTTTTAAAATAAAATAAAAGTAAATACAAGTCAAAATCCATGGTCTCTATTTGAACCTAAAAAGGTTACAAATCATAAAGTCTATCAAAAGATAGGGGCACAATCGTATTTTAACTTTTTTTTTTTTTAAATTTATGTTGGTATTAAAAGTGGGATATTGGGAATTTGAATTTTGGACAATCCAATGTAAAAGTACTCTGTACCGTGATCTCTTAGATCTGAAATGACAAGCACCGTTAATGAAGGACATATCCAATAATCAAAATCCACTCTGATATTCTATGTTGAATTTCACTAACATTTGGAACACTCATCAACCATAATAAATATTTCCAATTGTTGCAAAATAATTATTATATTCTTTTCTAAATACTTGAGGTGGCATCTTTTAATGATTCAGATCTCCTTAGATAAATGTAATTTAATCTTTTAAAATAGTGTGATATCTTAGTTTTGTTCTCTAAATTGTAGGAGTGTTTGTAAAAATTAGGCACAATTTTTTACATAAGAATACGTATCTAAATTAATCATACGTAGAACAGCAAGTACATGTGCATAGAAAATTTCCTCAAAATCTCATACTCGACAACTTTAAGATCCCAAATCTAACTATACTATGAATTGTTCATTTTCATCCATTATCTTGTATTAAATAAGAGAAAAGTAATCAGTATAAACAAGTATTCAAGTCTATTTGAGATAGACATAGATAGTATTCAAGTCTCTATACACGATTCATTGTAGAAGACAGAAAAAAGATGAATAGACATAGATATTGTTGGAATTTATGTCCTAAAACTTGTAGTTTGTAAGTTAAAAATTATATTATATTCAATAAAGTAGTTATTGAGGATTTATTTGTGAAAATTGAATGTTATAATCTTGAATCCAATAAACTAAGGTCCCGAGGTTATCTAATGGAGGCTTAAACTTTATGTACAAATATAAACATGGATCAAGTTGAGTATATAGCCCAAACGGTCTATAGTGTATAAATAATATAACAACCTAACTCCTTATACTAAGCTAAGATCATTACTACTAAAATAAATAAAGACTTTTTTTATTTTATTAAAAAAAGACTTTAAATTTTAGATGAAAAACTTCAAATACTCATTGATAAATTATAAATAAAGTATGTAGAGATAAAATAGTAGATAAAATGCTAATTCGGGCCCTATTTAACTTTTAAAGAAAATAACATAAAAGTAATATATAAGTTCGATAAATCTAAATAAAATACCAAAAGTCAAAGTACTGTAAAGATAAAGCGGAAGCAACATAAACTTTTTCCTATGGCGAGCCACAATCACTTCTTGTCATTCGTCAGCTTTCTTCTACCTCTACCTTTACCTTTGCTTGAAAAATTAAACATAAAAAAGGGTGAGTATAAATATATACTCAATAAGGGACCCACCACTAGTCCCGCTAGGTAACTGTTAATTTTCCATTAGGGTCCCGTAAGGAAGTACCCCATAACTATTGTGCTTCTGAACACATGCTATCTAGTGATCCCATAGGAACACATCCGGTATTCGATAAATCTGAAGGAACACCTCAGATAATCAGGTTGTAAGTGACCTTGTCGAATCACTCATAAAGGTTATAAAAGTTATCATGATAGACTGGTGAGCTCGTCAGAACACACACAATCATAAAAAGGTGGTGATCCCGAAGGACACTCATATGGGTATAACGCTAACAGACAAAGTTAACAGAACACCTTAGTCCATATCATGTAGCATATCATAAATATCATAACATAGTCATATCATATCTCAGTCCTAACATATGTTAAGTCATAGCATATCTGAGTCATAACATATCTCAATCATAACATATCGATCATCTATGTAGCCATTTATATCAATAATTCATATAAGTCGCATTAGTCATCTTAGCTACCTTAATTCATAATGAAAAATACATGCAAGCTCTTGATTCTGTTTCAAAAGTCTAGAAGTAGAATCTCTTACCTCGATAATAGCTTAACAAAAATTGTTCCAAACAGTCACAGTCAAAGCTATTCACTCAGACAAAATCCTAAACATAAATGAAACTGAAATTAATAGTTTGACAACCAACATCAAAAAATTATTTACTTAGGCTTACAACTTACCCACGAAAGAGGTTGAAACCAATATAATTCAACCTTTTAGTTAAAACTTCAGAGATCAATACTCCAATAGGTTTTAGCCAATTGATCTTAAGGAAAACTAATTCACTTTCAAATAATTAACTCCTTCCAAAATTTATTTACTTAAACCAATAATCAAACTTGGGTGCACTAACTTACCAAAAAGTGACCCAAAATGGTTTAAATGACTAAAGGAAAAGAGAAAGAAACTCACGGCTCGACTAAGAGGAGAATGCAGTTCGGATTTGGCTTGCTCACGCGTCTGGCTCGGAGTAGGGAGTCAGCTCAGATTCTAGAAATTTAGCTTGCGAAGGAGGATGGACACACATGTGGCTTACACAGAGAAGGACGGCTTGGTCTTGAACGTCAACTGCACGCGATCGTAGGCTTTGTCAACGACAAGGAGATCGACGTCCACATGTAGCAAAGTACGGCAGAGACGTGGCTAAAATGCTCGACTATGAACTCGTACTGAGGTAAGACGTTAATTGAACAAAGTCACAGGTGAAGAATGAATGAACTACATGCTTAGAGACGAGAGATGACAGGTTGAGTCGACAGTCGTCGACGGTTGGCAGAGATGAGGTGGCCTGCGGTGGGGAGCTAGGGTTTGGTGACAAAGGAAGAAGATGAATTAACAGTGTTTTTGCAAGCCCACAGAGAAATACCTATTTAAATAATAAAAATAACAATATTATTATTTTCCTTTTTCTTTTTCCTTTTCCTTTTACAAAAATAACAACTCAAAATAACTTTATTCTCTCTCCTCATTATATCTTTCCATCAGCTCGTCTCTTTTTTATTTTTCTAAAATAAAAATATAACATCTTAATAATTATATTATCCTTAATATAATTATTATTCTCTTCAATAATTAATTAAATATTCCTCCAATAAATATTTAATTAATCCTAATTTGCACAAAATCAAACAATTCTCAACAATTAATTAAAATAACACCCAAACAATTCCAACGTAAATGAAATTAAACTAAGATAATTAAATTAAAATTACCTCAATTTGTCTGGGGTGTTACAATATTTCCTTCTTTGAAAAACTTTCGTTTTTTAAAGTTTTAATCCTCGAATAGCTTAGGATATTGAGCTCTCATGTCATCTCTCTTTCCTATGTGGCCTCTTCAACCTCGTGGTTTCGCCAAAGAACTTTAACCAGTATAATTCCTCTATTATGAAGCAACTTCTTTTACCAAAATCTCAACTGGTTACTCCTCAAAACTCAAGTTCTCATCAATTTGCAATGACTCATAGTCGACTATATGTGTTAAATCTGCTATATATTTTATCAAGACATGAAATATATCATGAACTGCAGATAAGGACAGAGGTAATACCAACCGATAAGTTATAGGACCAATTCGCTCAAGTATCTCAAATGGTCCTACATAACGTGGACTCATCTTTCCTTTCTTCTCAAATCTCATAACACCCTTCATAGGTGCTACCTTCAGAACAACCATGTCTTTTACATCAAACTCAAGATCCCTACATCGTACATTAATGTAACTCCTCTGTCTCCTCTGTGTTGTCAACATATGGGCTTTAATTTTATGTATGGCCTCATTTGTAGGCTGAACTAGCTCAAGACCTAACATTCTCTATTCACCAACCTCACCCCAACAAACAGAGGATCTAAACCACTTACCATACAAAGCTTTACACAATGCCATGCCAATGGTGACCTAATAGTTGTTATTATAACTGAACTCCATCAAATGCAAGTGGATGTCCCAACTTCCTAAAAACTCTAACGCACAAGCTCACTGCATATCCTTCAAAATTTTGTTCAAATGCTCTGTTTAACCATGTCTGAGGGTGAAAAGTTGTACTGAAGTCTAATCTCGTGCCTATGGCAGTTTGAAATCCTTTTCAAAACTTGAAAGTAAAACGAACATCTCTTTCAGAAACAATCAATACAGACACTTCATGCAATCTCACTATTTCAGTCATATATAATTATGCACACTTATTGGCAGTATAAGTAGATTTCCCCGAGATTAATTATGCTAACTTCATGAGTCTATCAACAACAACCCAAATCACTGTATAACCCTTCAGGGTTCTAGAAAATCTTGTAATGAAGTCCATAAACACATTCTCTCACTTCCACTCTTGCACACTCAAAGGTTGCAACAAACCAACTGGCTTCTGTCTTGGTGCCTTCACCTGCTAGAACGTCAAACATTTGCTAACAAATTTTTCCACTTTTCTTTTCATATTTCGCTGCCAGTAAAATTGTTTTAGATCATGATACATTTTTGTACTACCTGGATGCATAGAAAATAAAGAACTATGAGCCTTAGTCAACAACTCTGTCTTAACTGCATTTTCTGCTGGCACAATAATCATCTCTGAAACATAAGATTAGGTAGGTGCGATCATCTCAAAAGCGCTGACCCAATATGCCTTCCATTTTATGGGTAGGACGGGGTGGATGGCTAGGGACATAGGGTGCAAGATGGAATTCACTCCTACCTGCTTTAGAAATTGTAGATAGGTTGTTCCCTTAATAACTGAATCCAAGTCTTGAACAAGGGGTCTTACCCTTTCATTGGCCCGAGAGGAATTCGGTTTATAGGTTGAACCTTAAACCAATTGTTCAATAGTGGATGAGTAGGTCTTAAGAAGCAAGATGTAATCTCAAGGTAAAACGATATTTTAACCCAATCGAGGTTACAAACAACCTTTGAAGGATTAACTTACAGATCATGAATATATCATATGGACACAAATATATCTATAGTGAGAAAAGTGCAACTACGGGATTTTAGTGGAATAATCTGTTATTTAACGAATATTGATTAGCTCGGTCTAAAAGAATTTAACCAATTATTCTCATATCATTGGAGTCCATGATCTATAGGTCCATTAGGTTCCACTACTAGCTCATATGGAATTAATTTAGAACAATATGTTGGAATAATTTTAATTGTTCGAAATAGGTAAAAAGAGAGAAATCGACGAATATATGTGATATAGAGCTTTATGTTTAAATGTGATTTAAATATTAATAATATGAATGTGTGTTCATATTTGGAAGCTCATAATTTATGGAAAAGGTCAAAATGGTAAAAAGTCAAAATGTTAACTTTTAATTTTAAAAAGTCAAACTTTGACTGGCTTTATATTCAAATATGATTTAAATTTCAGAAAATGGATGTGGGTTCATCCTCAGAAGGTCAGAATTAGTCAAGACGGACAAAATGGTAAAAAATAAAAATGTTGATTTTTTATTTGAAAAAGTCAAATTTGACTTTCAATTTAAATGTCTAAATGACCATATTGCCCTTGGACTAAGTTAGTAGAAAAATCTAACATTTTGTTGGATAATCCCATTAACACTCAGTGGGATAAATGGCTACATGAGATGTAGACACACCTAGTCCACTAAATTTCACTAATTGCTAGTGGAATGTTAGGTGTTGAGATTTGGTCAACTAGTTACATGCAATTAGGTTAAAAATAGGCATTATTTCAAATGAGAGAAAACTTTTAGTAATTTTTGTAATTTTGAATTACAAAATAAATCTAATTCATATTTTCAAATCTCAAACCAATTTCTACCTCCAAATTTTATCTCTCTTAATTTCCTCCCCTTACAAGTCCCACAACCTAGTTTTAAATTTGGAGAATAGCGGGTCAACTCTAGTGGTGGTCCTAGATTTGTGTTTGTGAGGAGATACCAAAGAATTGGAAAGCTACAAAGGTGAATTTTCCATTAACCCAATTTTTGTCTTAATTAGCTGGGGTAGTTATGCATGTTAGTTACTAAAACGTTTACTTGCACTTCCAATCATTATTTTTGATGGATTTAAAACTGTCCTTGAAGTCAACGTCAAGAAAGCTAAAGTTCTTGACATTTGATAAAAACGTCAAGAATATTGAATGTTGACGTTTTATAAACGTCAAGTATACAAATGTTCATGACAGTTAAAAATCGTCAAGAGTATGAGTGTTTGTGACAGTTTAAAACCGTCGAGAGTATAAGTATTCATGACATTTAATAACCGTCAAGAAATTGATTGTTTATGATATTGAAAACCATCAAGGATGCACTTGTTTATGACATTTTAAAACCGTCAAGTATCTTATGAACTTTTTTTTTAAAAAAAATTGTAATTCAATTATATTTTTGTTCATGTAATTCAATGATTCTATTTTAACACAAAATTAGTACACATATAAATAAGAACTTTCATATATAATAATAACATAGATAACATTTTTACAAAGAAACTAAGTACTCGAAATCTATCAAATTTTCCCGAAGGGATAAATACAAGTAAAATAGAAACTAAACCTTGGTAATATATTTTTACAAAGAAACTAAATACAAGGTATTATCGTGTATAACGAAATTACAACAAGTCTTATCACTAATCAAACATTAATCACTTGCTTGATAGCTTCATCACTATAGTAATTCAATCAGGTGCAAAACCTTGTTAATCTGAAATGTGTAGATGTTCCACCACTATTACAACAATTAGATTACTTGACGTTGATATAGTGTCAAGTATTATATTTCTTGATGTCATTTTCGTGTCAACTAAGATATCATACTTTTTGCTTGTTACGTGTCAAATAACATAGTATACTTGAGGTTTTTTACGTGTCAAGTAAAATAGTATACTTGACGTTTTTTACGTGTCAAGTAACATAATATACTTGATTCTTTTTATGTGTCAAGTAACATAGTATACTTGAGATTTTTTACGTGTCAAGTAACATAGTATACTTTATTCTTTTTACATGTCAAGTAAAATTGTATGCTTGACTCTAATTATATGTCAAGTAAAACAGTATACTTAATTCTTTTTGTCAAGTAAGATAGTATACTTGACTCTTTTTACATCTATCATTTCCTATTTCTTGTATTACATTCATTCCGATAAAGACAGATTCATCAACAAAATAAACTCTCCAACACCAACAATAATTTCATTCTTCATAAATAAGTCACATGTACATAATTTACAATAAAATACATATTTTACAATATTTGTATGCACGACAACTCAACTTTCGATAAACACAACAATTAACTAATGCACACTAACAAGAGTAGTATGGTGTTATTCATGTATCTCCAAAAA
Source organism: Cucumis variabilis (assembly GCA_037974545.1). NCBI lineage: Eukaryota > Viridiplantae > Streptophyta > Magnoliopsida > Cucurbitales > Cucurbitaceae > Cucumis > Cucumis variabilis. The sequence goes on along the minus strand of JBBPDI010000009.1, from coordinate 22,893,833 downwards.
CTAGTATCAATTTACAAAGATAAATAACAACATCTCTGATCTAAAATAAAGAATATTAATAGAAATAGCTTAGGAATTAGTACTAGGTAGGACTTGGAAGATAGAATTAGAAATAGAAAATGTATGTTATAGTAAGAAAGCAACTGGCATTGCAATCGATAATACATCCACGTAAATCTGAATTTACACAGCAATGAAGGGAGAAAGAGAATGAAAGCTTCAATTTGGATAGATATGAATTCCAATAGAGAAAAAGAAGTAGAACAGCGTACCAAACATGGTGTGTGTTGCCATTTTTGGTTTCAACCTCTCTCGCATCTCATTCTCACAACAACAATAGCAAAATCTATCCTATTTATTCTGCGTGGTCGTCCAAATGGATTTCGTGGAGATGGAGATAAGGGGTAGAATATGGTTTCATGGAGATGAAGGTAGAAGATAAAAGAGAAAGCAGTGAGATGGAGAGAGGGAAACAAAGAAAAGGGTTTCTTTTCTAATTTTTTAGTGAAACATTTTAGGAGGGAAAGTAAAATAATTAGAGATAAATTAGAATAAAATAATGGTAGCTAAGGCTTTTTTTCTGTTTAAAAAATGTGAAGTAATTTTGAGATATGTATTTCTCAACATAATTTTGAGCACAACAAACAAAATTCATCATCACCATATATAATATCTAAACATCAGGAAAATATATAAACAAAGTCTCCCTCGACCATCAATATATCCCTTTCTTAAATCAAGTAAAGAATAGTATCTATAATGTTATTTTACAAAACCCTCTGAGCTATCAGTCATCACGATATATAATATCGATATGAGTCTATGGGTCACTGCCGATAAGAAAATGCAAAGCTTTGTATGGTCGATCGGTAGAGATGGAGAGGATTGAGCTCTTCGGTTGAAACATGGATACGGTAGACTTGAGGTTGAAGGTTTTTCGTGGAGAGAAAGAGGGAGATGAAATGGCTACTTTATTTAATAAGTTTATTTTATTTTTATATTTTATACATTCTATACTTCATATATTTATATTTAACATTTTCAAAATGTCAAATAAAAATGTTCACTATACTTGACATTTTTTTACGTTAAGTAAATGTTAACAATTCTTGACGTGAAAATGCGTTAAGTAAAATTTCCACTATACTTAACACGAAAAAAAAAACATCAAGTAAAAGCTAACGTAAAATAGTTCAAAAAATTACGTGAAGTCTCTGATTTTTTAAATCTATACTTGACGTTTTTTTTGCGTCAAGTAAATGTTCACTATATTTGACGCAAAAAAAAAAGGTCAAGTAAAATCCTCACTATACTTGACGGAAAAAAAAACATCAAGTAAAAGCTAAGGTAAAATAGTTCAAAAAATTCCATGAAAACTCAGCTTTTTTAAAACAATACTTGACGTTTTTTATTTAAAATGATCAATACTTGACGTTTTTTTTAATAAAAATGTCATGTATATAAAAGTTGCTAGTGTAAAATAAAGCAGTTTTTGTAGTAGTGCACTTCCACACCATCAGTGCCCTCTGTTTCATCCACTTCATCTCCAGAATATGCATTCTCCTTCAAGTCCATTTTCAATAACCTACATATTGTACCAATATAAACATGTGGTCAAAATCATTCTTAATTACACTAATAGCGGAAAACTCAGACAGTAAGCAACGCAATTTTGTCAAGCAGGTCAATGATATCCTAATCTCAAGTTTCCTTCGGATATTCTCTCTTTTACTGTCGCACATTCAATTACTTAATCATTTGAGAACTTGTGTGTATTATTGAAAAATTAGTAATGTCTCACATAGAGTCTCCCATGATTTCTAATAATGTTTCTGTATAGATATAACACAAAACTCAACTCTAGTTTCTTCTCTGCATATTTTTCTTCAGAGGCAATTAAAAATGAAAGGCACATCATTTTGTTCAAAATATCAAAGAATAATCTCTAAAATAATAAAAGAAGTACGATTAAATTCAATCATGAAAGGAGTAGCCACACATGAGGGGAAAGTAAATGCATTGTATAACTAAACAAACACCACATGTTTTTCTACACACTTATAATTATAATGCACAGGAGGTAAGACAGAATGGAATTGCAAATCTAAGGTGGCCAAGCCTCTAACACTTCGAACTAGATATAACTTTCTTTCAACACAATCAAACAAAAAATCAATACAAAAAATATATGCATAAATGATCACAACTGGATATCCAAAAATTATTGTCTTTGACTTCTAGAAAAATAAATTGTTTGTTACCTATTTTTACAAAACCTGCTCTTCTCTTCGCTCAACATTTTCTTTTTGTTAATCCCAAGTTGAAGCTTCACAGAGTAAAGCTTCTTTAAGAACAAAACTTTTCCAATTTGCCATGGAAGATCAGTATAATACACCTTTGTAGTAGAAGCACCATCAGTTCCCCACCAAAGTTTGTACATTACTGCATCTGCAAGCCATGAGCTAACCATAGATTTCGCAGATACCCATTCCGGAAGCGAGAGAAACTCGAAATCAAGATCAACAATACCATCTTGTCTTAAACACTCAATAACCCCACCCTTTTCATTATTGTATGCCATATAGTTACCTGTTTCAACATAAGGAATTATATCTGCCAAAAGAAAAGTTAAAAACAGATGGGCATAGTTGTTAATTAGGAGGAAATGGAAAAATAATCTAAACCCTAGTCTCAAACAAGTAAGTAGAGAAAAGTAACCAGAATCAAAATCAAATAGAAGCAACTGAAAGCATAAAATTGGGAGTGAAAGTAAGTAGAAGAAAGAAAGAAGGAAGGAATTAAAGAGACATGAGAGATTACCAGATTCAGGGTAGATGAGATTGAAATCTAAATGGAAATGAAGATTGGCCAACCTTATATAGATGTAAACCGGCAAGGAATCTGGACATCCAGTGGGCAAATTGAAACATGGCTTCCTCACAACAAGAGTGAACCCTTCTTCTGCTCTACCACTCATTTGCTCCACAAATTGAGAATCTTTGGAAGTTTTGTAAAATAAGGTTTAGTTTAGGTGGAAGGGTTTTAGGAGAATCGATGAAGACTAAGGGGATTTTGTGTTCTTCAGTGAACAAAAAATTACAGGAAATCTTTTATTCAATGAAGAAGCAACAGTCTCTACAGTCTTTTTCTGCCTGCTTATCACCCTCCGACTCGATCCATTCCCGCCGACCAAAGAATTACATCACGAAACCCTAGCTTTCCGTAGTCTAAATTTTCTACCGGCGCCAAAGATCAAGAAAAATAGCCTCTCGGATGACTCACAGTGTCTCTATAAGTGAAAAATGATTGCTCTGCGAGACCGTAAACATCATTAGCGTATGCAAAGATTCAACGAGGGAATCACAATGAAGATGGCGACGGGCGCGATCTCTAGTGGTGAAGAAGATGGAAGGGGTGATGAACGCAGTAAAATGGAAGTCTTTTTCGGCGATGAAAGCAGATGAATGCACAGATGAACGTGAAGGAAAGGCTAAGTGAACGCTTGAAATTTTGGGTGGAGAAGGGACAAAGTTGCGACGGATTAGGTTTAATTAAGAAAAGGAGAAGTGATCTAATAGGAACGCTGCATTTACTGAAAGAATATTAACACAATAATTTTTTAGAAATTTCTTGACGATTTTAAAAACGTCGAGGAAAACTATATATTATTGACGTTTAAAAAACGTTAAGAATGTCAAATTCATAAACATTCTTGACGTTTTAAGAACGTCAAAAAATTAATTGATATTTTTTTATGTTTAAAAAACATCAAGAAAAAATACATCTTACTTGACATTTAATAAACGTCAAGAAAGTTGAAAATTAGCCTTTCATAAAAATTCTTGACGTTTTTTATTTGAAATCACATCTTTCTTGACGTTTTTTTTAAAAAACGTCATGAAAGGAAAACTGCAACCGTCAAAAGAGCCTATTTTTGTAGTAGTGTCATACTAAAAAAAAGACGGTTCTTTCTTAAATATAAATATATCTTATGCTAATGTTATACCAATCTTACTCTACTTTTAAAAGAGGTTAGGGAGTAAAAATTGTTGAGTAAATTTCTTATACTCCTATTTTTCGCTTTTTTTTAAAACACGAAAAATCTTATACATAAACGAAAGTTTTAAATACTACTACCTTTCTTATTACTATTATTTTAAAGTATGATACTATCTTAATTTATTGGTTGTTACGATGAGAATTCCTTTTTAACGAGTAATATAGGTTTGCAAATTAAATTAATTCTCAAGCATGTGGTTAATTTTCATAAATATAACGAACGAACAAAATATTTACTGCCCTCTAACAAAATGAAAAAGTTTGTAAATTGGCAATTTTTTTATAAATATTTCAGGTTTGCACTTCTTTTTTCATCTATTTTTTTTCTCTCTTTTGCGATTGTTTTTCTCTTTCATTGGGTTTGCACTTCTTTTTCATCTTCTTTCTTCTGCAATTTTTTTTTTCATTTCCATCCTCTTTTTCTCTTCTTCTTATTCAATTTTTTTAATTGTTTTTTTCAAATTGTTATTTGGTTCAAGATCGTGTACCAAATATAAAATATCTATTTTTTAAAAAAAAATTCAAACTATTATTTGATTGTTTAAGATCGTGTGTCGAATATAAAAAACTGTAGAAAAAAACCGTTGGAATATTAGATAGTCAAATCTAAATTAAATTTCTAAAATCTAAAAGATTTTCTACCAAAGAATCTTTAAAATGGTAGTCAAATTCTAAACAATTGTGTACCAAATATAAATGATCGTGTATTCAAAAAATCTTAAAATATGTTTTTTGAGATTTGGCTATCCAATGAAATATAAATGATCCTGTTTCAAAATTTTTGAAAAAAATCGTTTAAACGATCATGTACAAATTTTTTAAAAAAAAACGTTTAAATTTGACTATCAACCAAATCTAAATATATTCTACCAAAAAATTTCTAAAAAAACCATTTAAATTTAACTATCTAAAATTATCCAATATATTATGTCTTGGGTATCAATTAATCAATCAATATTTTTTGTATTTTTTATTATGAACTTGTGTGGCATTTTTCTATTTTCAAAATGATTAATATTTCATAACAGAGATCTATCATGAAAGAGTAAAAATAGTATAGCAGTATTAGATGTTTTCTCCATGCACTCGCTCTCTCTTCTGCCACGTGTCAGACCTCTCTCACTTACTCCACAGTTCAACGAGTTGGGCGCCATTGTACGAACAGGCTGTGACGGGGGATTTGACAACACCTGGAGCAACATCTTTGTGAATGACAGACTAATAGTAGAGCGACACGTCATGAGAAGAAAAATGCTCTTCATGCTCAGATGCGTAACTGTAAACCGGCAGGTTATTGGGAAGTGCTTTCATTTTTCTTGAACAGTGTAA
>JBBPDI010000009.1:22844236-22857668 GCA_037974545.1 Cucumis variabilis | reverse complement strand
CATAAAGGCAAATTACTACTCTACCCTCAACTTAAATCCCATTTTACAAACCCTTAAATACTTGTCATTTTTCTACACAAGCCTTTGTAGCTTGTTTAAGACCATAAAGATTCTTCTTAAGCATGTACAGATGATCATGTAGAGAAGGATATTTTGGTTATTCAACTTAAACTTCTTTAGATTGGTACTTATTCAAAGAGGCATTGTAAGCTTCCATTTCGTTCTCTTTTATTTATTTTAATATCTTCTAAGTTGTAAAAAAACAAGTTGGAATACTTTTTATACTACTTAAAGGTTTAGTTATTTTGATAAGAAAATTTAAAACCAATTTATTTGGGTATAAGACTTGAATTTCGTTAGATGATGAAAAGAATGAAGATAAAAGCAAAATTAATGTTAATTATGAAGTGAGGGGAATAATGGTCTTTTCTTACAGTCTTTTTATTAATAATAAAGTTTTTTTAAAAAAATAAGGATACTTCTCTCTTCTTCTTCATGATCCTCCCCCCTCTGAAATTTTTTTCCCCATCTTACCCCCTTTCTTCATCTTCTTCAATCAAAACCGTCACCCATCCACCCTTTACACCATTTGACTCACCAGACAATGACTGCACGTCGATGTAACACAGCTGACGCTCTTGCGTCTCTCTTTTGTTTGTCAGCAACAATGCACTCAGTCACAGCGTGACTCATCGATGTAAGCCTCAACTGTCATTGTGTAGCTCGCCTCAATGAATGACGACGACCCCCACACTAAACCCTTCACAGGTCCAGCAAATCTGAAGATGTTGGGCTCAATCTATGTCGTTCTTTTTGAGTTCCACCAAGGATTTTATCATCGATCGAGTTGTCCAACACCTAACAAACTTTTGCCATTATTTCACAAACCGAATCATCACTAATTTTATTTCTTTCCAACTCCCTCTTATTGAAACTAAGTTTTGGAATTTGGAGTCGTTGGAGATTTTAGTCCTTGTCCAACCTTTAGGCAGCTCGAAATTGGGTCTTTTCACACAACTTCGACTAAATTGAAGTGGGGAGAGCGTATAATCCTGAAAGATCGAGTCATTGATAGTGAGTGGTTTATTTTCAGTATTATATTAAAAATTTATATATGTTACTGTAGAACACCATGATTGTGAAAATTTCTAGTATGATTGTTTTATGAACTATATATTATAAATGTTTTTAAAATATGATTTCTGATTTTTTGTGAACTTTTATATTTCAAAAATATGCTTGAACCTGAACTTATTAATCATGATTTAGATGGCAATTTGTTTAAAAGAATACATCTTGGTGTGTTATTAAACTTGGATGGCTTGAGTGAAGGTTATTCTTAAAATATGTATTGAACGTGTCACACTCAAAACCGTACTGCGATGAAAATGTCGAAGTAGTAGGCATAGGCATAGGATGTTAGTTTATTACAACTTTGAAATTTTCTTATCGCAAAATATTGTTCTCAACTCCTTTTATACTATCAATAAAACTCAAAACGCAACGGTGGTCAACCTAAACGTCAAGTGTAATAATACCTACCAAAATGTTTATTAATAACATGCGTTTAATACATAATTACAACATTTTGACCAAACAACCAATGCTTAATTATTTTCAAAACGTCTGGAGTCAACTCGTCCCAAATCCTTCAACCTTCTTCTCTACTTAGCCTAAACGTCTGATTCTAGAAGATGAATTTTTGAAAGAATGTCTAAAAGACTTTGTGAGGTTTTATGAAATCCTTTTCGGAATACCTTTTCATAAACATTATTTCGCAGAAATAACATCAAATCATTTCATCTTGCATAAACCTTTCTTTATGCTTAACAATCATATTCATAACATAACAATTTCACATAAACACACACTAGCTAACATTCATTCCTTTCGCCAAGGATCCCAAATCGTTCTCTATGATTGGTCTCACTACCTCACGTTTGACTACTGTATCAACAACATCCATGAACATAAAAATTCGACCTTGTTGCTCAAGCTGCTAAGCTTTATACGCTCTTTTCAATGCATAAGTCAGCTTTTTATCACCATGTGGTCCGTATACTCTATGGTGACCTTGACTCTTTATGTGCACATAAAAGTTAGCAGCATCTCAAGGAATCAACTAATGATTTGAAAACCATTTCATAGCATGAAAATCGTAATCATAAAATCAAGCTTTAACATGATTTTTATAATGCTAGAACATATATAAACTTTTCATAGAGATCTCTTTTTGAAACACTTTCTCATTTGAAATCATCTTTCAAAATAGTAAAGTGGAACCACAAAACATTTAAGAAGAAAACCACACACTTTAACAAAAATCCTCCTCTTCTTACTCTTCTTGTGGAGAGAGAAGAGAGATTTTCTTAATCTTACACGTTAACACATGTAAAATAATATTTGACATTTTCTTAGCGAGACCTTACTTCTTGCCTAACCCCATAACGCAAATGACTTTAACCACTTAACACTTCTCGCGAATAAGCTTATCGTGTGGTTATATTTTTATGAGAAACCTACCTTGCGAACTAACCAACTTTTACTCGCTTAGAACACTTATCACGAATATAAACTTCAAGGCTTCCCCGTAGACTTATTCATCTTGAAACTCTTGGTTCTTATCGCAAAGACTACCCAAACGCCTAGTCGTTTTAGTTAAAAACTTATGCGGACTTTCTTTTGAGAGCGTTTAGACTTATAGATTCTACTACAAATCCTTCTTTATTGAAACATCCTCGCAAATTAACTTCTTAATCGCAAAACTTATTTTAAAAATAAAAGATTTTATCGCTTAGTTCTTTTCGTGGATTTATTCAAACATCAATTTCTATAGTACTTTTAGTCGAAATTTTACTTCCTATACTCGAATTAAAAATGGATCTCACAAATCATTAAGAATTGAAAATGACTTTTATGAAAAAGTGTTTTCTGACCATGTTTGGCTTTTAAACAAGAAGTATGTGATTTTTATGAAAGTTAGTGATTTACCAATAAGCTATGTGAATGTGTTTTCGTAGCGCCATCTATAGTTGTCAGGGGATTTCGAGCTGAAAGAGATGGTGATCAGAGATTCGAGAACCTAAGTTTAGGTGACAGCGTGGATGGAGGATTGTGATTGGCTTTGGGCCTTGTTTAACCCATGATGGGTAGCTCTATGTGCACATAGGAGCCAATATGGAGGTTGCTACTATGGTAGGTGCTATGTATATGTGAGTTGAGTTTAGCCGCATGTTTCCTTTTAGATATGGATCACGTATGAGCTATTCTCAGTCGTGTATTTAGTATTCTATCATTGTTTGATTGGATGGAGGTTACTACTATGGCAAGTACTAAATATGTGTGAGCTAATTCTACTGTGTGTTTTCTTGTGGATATGGATCGTGTGTGAGCTATTCTTGGCTGTGCATTTAGTATCCTGCCATGGTTGGATTGAGTAAAGGTTTGTTGGCTTTACTTGTGATTCATAGTATTATGTGATGATAACGTTTTAATTATTATTTCATTATCGATGCATATTTACATATTTTTTTAGCATGTTTTACGAGCTTTTACTTCTAAAAACTTATCACTCACTGAGTTTTAGCTCACGTTTTCAATGTTTTCCTCCCTAGGTAGTGGTCAAGGACCAATCTTTGGTTGAGCTCTCCATCACCATTTGTAGATTTTCATTTTTGTAGGTACATACTTAAGTTTTGTATTACATTATGGGGTTGTTAGGGGTGCCAAGGTTCATGCTATAGATATGTGTTTCAGAGATTTATTAATGGACTATAGTCTTTTTGTAATAATTTCTTAGTTGGATATATACTCTAATGGAGATTCTAGACTAGTCTGGATGAGTGTGTAGTGAGACACACTCGATGTGATTTTGTGTCTAAAGACCTATTATATATAGAAGTGAAAATTTCTTCTATTTTCAGGTTTGGCTAACCCATATTTTAGGGGAGATGCCGCCAAACTTTTTGTAGAATTTTATAATACGTGTTTCATAGAGGTTTAAGTTGGAAAAGATTATTTTCAAAAGTATTTTCATGTCATGATCTAGGTTAGAGAAAAAACCTAAAACGGGGTGTGACAATTTGGTATCAGAGCATGATTTGGGAAAACCTAAGGGTTATGAGCATGAGTTTTAGACATCAAGAGCTTATGCATTAAAGACTTGACAAGAGTTAAAGTTGCATGTGTAAGTTGCATTAAAACATACCTCATTGTGGTATATGACTTAGTCAACCTACTAAGAAAACTCGTGACATTCCTAATAGTTTAGACGTGGAGTGGAGAAAGTTAAAGTGACATTAGCCAACCTCATGCGAAAAAGAATTTTGGTGAGCTGATGATGTCTCATTGGCTCAAGATATTGTTGTTGGTATGGGAATTATGTGAGAAAATTCTAAGAGAAACTTAGGAATTGAGCCTTTAAAGGCTCTAGGAACGACAACATTCAATATAAGATAGGTGAGTAGGACTTGCCATTCTCTTGTTGTAGAAAAGAGTAAAAGGGTTGATGGCGTTGTACTAAGTTACAGCTTAGTGGTAGACACTGTTGGAAAGAACATAGAAGAGTTATTCATTATAACTTTATCTGAGGTCATCCTAAGATGCGAAACATGATGAATTTCTGAAGCTTGAATGAGAACTTATGTCTGGAGTAGAATATGAAAAATATAACAACCGATTGTTCAAGTATGCCATCTTAGTGCTTCGAGACGAAGTGGTCAAATGCACAATATTTAAGGATAGTTTAGTGGAGAGATTTGTGCTTATGATACTACTAGTGCTGAATGAACTTATTTTGCTGAACTTGTTGATATTACTAAGTAAGTTGATAGAACTCTTATTGAAAATGAAGGTTGAGAAGTAAATAGTAAGGGAAGCTTGGGTAGTTAATCTTTCAAGCTTATTAGAGGGTGCATGATTTAATCCAAGAGTTTAACATGACTATTGGGATAAATTTCTTGTTAACGTATCACACCACTATATATTAGGTTTATATTGTAAAGGAGCAAGTGTTTAAGTAACAAGGTGACATTGAAGTGAGTTCAAAGGCAATGGACAATTTTCTTACGTATGTTATTTCTTGTGTAAAAGCAATGTAATTGTTAAGAAATAGTTGTACTACCTACTTGGCTTATGTAATAAATGTCAAGGCTCATGGGGTCCTTATAGATGGTTTATCTTCTACAACTATCATTCAACCTTAGGCTAGGGATATAACATTCCATCCTTACTAGTGATCGTAGGGTGAGTCCATTAAGTGATAATGGACTTCTAAGACTTGTATGCTATTGAAAGACTTTATGAAAGTTATCGTCCGAGTTCATCTTTGTTTTCTAGCATGCATAATTAGTCTTGTCTAATACAGACAGATATGTAGTACTAGAACTGCCTTCTTTAAAGCAATCCATGATCAAGACACCTGAGACAAAGGGAACTCACTTTGATACCAATTTAATGTAATGACGGTTCTTTTGTGCAATGTAAAACGTCACACATTATGGCTTTGCAAGAATAACAAGAATAGTAAAAATAACAAAAATAAAACAATAGAGCATGCAGGAAATGGTTAAACCAATTCATGGGTGTTTTCTAAAAAAAACAATTAGATTTAGTTAGTTTTATTATTACTAAGAAAATTCATGTGCTGTCTAAACAACACTTATGTTTACGAGAGCAGTATGCTCAGGAAAAATAATTCAATAATATCAATAAATTTTGCAAATACAACTTTGTATTATATATAAGGTCTCAAGATTATAGAACACTCGTGAAGCTAACTCACTAAACACACAGGCTTCCGTTAGATTTAAGACTTCTTCTCTTCACTACTCGAACTCCCCTTAAGTAGTTACTATTAGTGAATATACACTTAGGCTCAATGCTATTGACATGAACTTCGTCTTTTTTAAAGGTTAGAAGTTCAATCACATTTTTAAGCATCAAATTTCTAGAAGAGTAAATGATTGTTTAGAAAAGGGGATTTTGCAAAAATAACAAAAAATTTATGATAATAGGCACTACAAGAAAATGGAGGCCTTCCGATGCATAAAGGCGTTGAGAGATATATGAAAAAGCATCAAGAAATCCTTTGTCGATGCATAAATTCAAGTCAGGATCAGAGTAAGAGAAAATGAGTCTGTAAAGGACCTCTCAAAACACAAAATATAGCGTCAGGGGATCCCTTGACATCTCTCAACGCACAAAATAAAGTGTGGGAGAAATAAAGCGTCAGGAGATGTCAAGGAAACTCTTAACGTTATATTTGTGCATTGGGAGATCCTTTATTTTTTTTTTTGCAAAATCGATAACGAGATCTAAGAAAACGAATGAAAAAATTAGCAAAACTAAGGCAAAATTAGAAGTAGAATTTAGAATTTTAGAGCAAATTAAAAATTTAACTTAAATAAATAACTAACTAGAAGAGATAGGGGCAGCAGTGGTACCCGAAGAGAGGACCAAAAATATAAAGAACAATAACAACAAAATCAACAATAAAAAGAAAATTTACACAATCAACAACAAAATGAACATAGTTTACACATTATTGATACAAAAGAATTACATACTAGTGGGTTGGCGGCGACGACAAGTGGAAAAAAAAAGGATTGTTAACAACGTACAATAAAAAAAATACAAAAACAATCACAAATTTAATAATATTTTTAATCCTTAAATCAAAATAAAAAGAAAAACGAGAATGGCAGCGAGGGGCGACGAGTGAATGTGAAGGTCGAACGGCAGAGTTTGACGGCGAAAATCAGACGGTGGACGGTGACAAGAATCTTCTTCCTATTTCAGAAGTCTGAAATCTCTCTATCTCTCAGCTCCCTTTCAGATCTATAAAACAGATCTAGAAAATTGATTTTTAAAGGGAAACTCCCGATGCCATTACACATGGCATCGGGAGGAGTTAAATATTATAAAAAAATTATAAACTTCTCCCGACGCCATGCATAATGACTTCGGGAGAAGTTAAATATATTAAAAGACTTATAAATTTCTCCTGATGCCATGCATAACGGTATCAGAGAAGTTTAAAAGTTTTTTATTTAATTACTTTATACTGACGTCGCCTTATGTCGCGTCGAGATTGTCAACCTTTATGGACGAAGCTTCTATGGCATGAATTTTGTTTGTAATAATAAAACTAATTAAATCTAAACATTTTATTTTATATTATTAAAAAAAATTTAAAAAATGGATAAAGTAATAAACCAATGAGCATGAGCGTTCAATAAAGCATATCACCAAATCTATAAAGATCATTGGCACGTTAGACAAGTCCAGCAAGTAGTCTCTTAAAATAATTCACATTAGGGAATATAACCAAATTCCTTTTAAATTTATTAAACTATCAAAAGGTCAAAAAAGGGAAATTTCGTAATGTCTTTGTGCAATGCAAATGAATCATGTGAATCAAATCTTCATATGTCCGATTAAATTACCTTCTTCTTGGTCCAAGTATTGGACTACTTGATAATTTTTTAAAGAGTTACAGTTATAGTAAAATTCATAACTATAAACTCGGGTAAATAGATTTCGAGATTTGAATCTAGTTATTTGTTTAAATATTATATCTACTAATATTTTCAGTCTAGTTATTATATTTACTATTGTCCAAATCTTTAATTTAAGGCTCGGTCTACATTTTATTGTTAAGCAATTTTTTTATCCTATCTATAATAAAATTGTAAATATCAAATTGAATTGTTTAAATTAAAATGTACGTAACTTTTGTTTTTATCATTTAATAACTTTTCTATTTTCATAATAAAAAATTAAAATTTTAATTAACAAATGGAACACAAATGAACATAAATTAAAATATATATCGAAAACAAAATTATTATTATACATAAGTTAATTAATTTTAAAGGACAAAAATCCTTGGGCTCATTTAACCATTTTTGACAATTTTACTTTTAGTATTCATATACATTTTACATTCCACATTCATTTGAATCTCAAACATCTATGAGCTTTCGAAGATTATCTATATACTAAACCAAATAATGTATATTATTGTCATTTCAGTCTTCATTAAGAAAATGAATGAAAGAAACCAAAAGATGGTGGGTAGCTGAGGCACACAATCTTATTATTAAAATTAGCGGAATTTATCTCATTCCTAAAGTTAGAAGTACTGAAATCCAATTTTTCTTCCTTCATAAATAATATATTAATTTTACAAAAAAACAAATAAAGTAATTATCTAAAAGGGGATGTTAAAAATTCCTTCCACCCACACCAAACTCCTCTAATTATTTTGGAACCTTTAAGTTGTTGAAAATGTTTATGTTTCTTCCCTTTTACGCACTCAAATTTCAAAACCCTTTTTGCCTCCATACCCTTTTTGTCCAATTTTTGGCATTTTAAATTTATTACTCTCTCATATCTTCTAATGTCTCTTTTCCTAATTGTTTAGGTTTTTTTAGTTGTTTTGATCTTTCGATGACCAAAACATCTGTCAAATTCCTTTTCCATGTGCAAAGAATAGAAACAAATAAAAAGTAGAATAAAGGAAAAAGAAAGTTGAACAAATGTGACATCATTTGATTGATATCCTGATATGCATGAGAAAAACTCTCACATATCTCTTGTCGCCTTTCTCTCTGTCTAACAATTATTTGTTTATGGCAAATGTGGAACAAAAAATAATTTAGAATCTAGATTTAGAATTTTTGTCGTATTGACAAAATATCAAACCCGAGTTATACATGTGCAAAATAGCATATTCAAATTGTCATTCATTGTAATTTTCCTACTTCAGAGGAGTTTGCCATTCAAGTGCTAAAATTCAAAATATCAAATATCTAACTTTTTCTTCGTGACATACTTCCCCATACCTCGGAGTATGCCCGAACGATCTTTCCCACCCAATGCTTGGGTGAGTACATCGTCACCGCCAGGTAAACTACATGCCTTTTGGTTGCCCAGTAGATCGTCCTAACATAGTAGAAAAAATGAAAATTATAACTTACGAACACATGCAAACAAAAAAAATGAAAATTATAAGTTGCCAAATTTCTTCAACGTGTTAACTTACGATAACATTGGCAATGTCCTTCGTCTCTTTATCTGGAATCTCTCCCTTATGATCCAAGCACGCATGTTTCCATACTATCGAGTGATCTATTTGATTAGACGAAGAAGAAGCACGCTACATAAAGAATAAATATTATATAAGTATAAATATATGACGTATACGTAGATTAAATACATAGCAAGCATAGCAAGTGTATAGATAATAGTAGTAAACATTTAAAGAAACAATAACAAGACATATAGGAGTTGTAAGCATGAGATTCTTATTAGGCAAAGAAAAGAAAAAGTGATTCCTTATATTTAACCCTTTTCAGCTAACAGCCAAGGAAGTTATTCAAGTTCATGTTGGAGAAAAGATAAGCAATACCAACTTTGTAAAAAATTTGGTTGGGCAGTGACAATGCCAACATAAAGGCCGAATCAAAATTGGCTATGTGTGTTATGAATGACATGAACTTTAGCTACCCCTAGCATGTGGCTGCTACTTTTTCCCCCCTAAAAAAATACATCAATCATTCATAATTTATACTCCAAATCAAAATCCTTGAAATATTCTTTTGTCTCTAATTTATATATCATTCTTAAATCCTTAAAGAGGCAAAATTAGAAAACAATTACGATCACAAGTAATGGGAAACAACATTATTGTTAGAATTAAAGGCAAGCTATTTAATTTGTTTTAGTATAAACCGTGACTTACCAACTCCTCAACAAGATTTGCATACCCCTTGCGAGATGTTTTATGGTTGTATTTGTATAGCTTCCTTTTCAATTTACCTTCTTCACTTTTTTTTCTGTTGAAAAAATTGTATAACCTCATTTCAATTAATGTATTTGGGTAACAAATTGTACATAAAGTATAACAAAATGTTTGGATCTTCATACTTACATCAAAAGCGTCCTTCAACCGTGAATTCACAAATTCATCCCAATGGTCTTGATCGATGAATGAGTACTCCGCTAGTGGGTGTTTTACTTTCTCTACATCGTCCTTAAATGGAAGAACGTACGTAGTTGTTAATTGGGACTTGAATCCGTGAAAGCATACTCCCAATTTTGAAGAATACTTTTCTTCGATCTAGGGTCAAGAATGAAGCTGGCCTACAATGTGAAAAACACATCGAAAGTATTAAATCTGTTCCAGTTGGTGGTTTATTATATGTACACTCAATTAGAAGGATTTTTACCTCAATCAGCTCATATATCTTCTCCTTCATCTCTTTTGGAACGGCATGCCAAGTAGAGTACGTGATAGGAACGTGAAACCTTACGGTCATTCCAATAAAACTTTTCAACTTCGTAACATTGGATCCAATAGGTTGACCTCGTTCGTTGTACTGAATAACCATTCTCCGCCTCTCACTACTGAAACGTGTTATATCTTTCATCCCCGTAGGACCACGTTTCTTTTTTTGGCTACTAGTTTCCCCTATTTGAAGGGGTGTAGCAAGCTGATCATCATCTGAATGAACCATTACTGCAAATATAAATGAGATTTAAAACATAACCCAACAGATTGTTAGTAACAATACTCATGTAATTGTAAATGTGAATTGTGAAATAACCTAAAAGTCTTAACATAACCGAAAAGGATTAAAGTCTTAACATAATCGAAAAGGATTTTCAATAGAACCGAAACATGCTTTCGTAACTAAATGCTAATAAATACTTGGTTCTCAAATAAAATAGGAAACGATTCGTACACAATTACTTACGCAAAGTTCACAAAAAATATGGTCACACACATAACACTTTCAAATTAGAATATCTACTACATAAAATTCTTCAAAATTTGAAAACAAAGAAATAGAAGAACATGTAAAGAAAACTTGATAATGATAGATTCCGAAGTAGTTATATCTGAAAATGGAATTGTCCTACAAAGAAGAAAAAATGACAATGATTAACTCTATGTAATAAACATTAAATGACACACGCAAATAACAAAGTGTACGCATCTTACTATACATACTTCTTGAAGTCAATTGCTAACCCATGTGCCTTCACATTCAGGTCTAGCATATGTTTCACCACCTTTGTCAATATCACATGTTGTGTGGTAAGCAGAGAGTGGGGGATAGTGCAGTAATATGTCTCCTATGTCATCATTAAGACATTTGTGGGAAAAATCCTTCTCGGGTGGCATCACAACAACAGACCATCTTGCATCAACAAGATCTGTGACATAGAATACTTGTCTTCCATGTGTGGCAATAATGAACGAATCTGAAGAGTGGCCAATTCGACTAAGGTCAACCAGTGTGTAATTAAGATCGTCCTTCCGAACACCAACATTATTTTCAATCCAATTGTATTTGAAAAGAACAAACTTAAACATATTGTAGTTCACTTCCCAAATCTCTTGAATGGTGCCATAGAAAGACATGTCACAAACGACCGAATTTTTGTCCTTCGCACTAGACACTTGCATTGTTGTTGTGACTAATATAATCTCACTATTTTGAACAGTTCGGTGGTCATCACGAGACATTGTGTGGTAAGACGTTCCATTAATTATGTACCCTTCGTACGTCATTACAGTAGGGTGGGGTCCATGTGCAAGCCAACGTATGGTGTTCGAGAGAACCTTTCCTTCCTGTAGTTCACTCATCACCTATTAAATAAAACAGTTAGTCGTTCTAAATATTGAACAATTATATGAAACGAAAATGAATTTTGATTGTTTAAGTACCTGATCCCTAAACCATGCACTGAATGATCGATCATGTTCAACTTGTAGCCATTGTTCATTTTTGGCTCTTCTGCGATTTTCTATCTTTAATTGATTCAAATGTTGTCTACAAAATGCTTCATAGATTAAAATGGTCTCTTGAGGGTAATTTAATGGCAATATATAATCATATGAATGTGTACTCAACGTATGGGTGCCCTTCTCCAATGTTCTATAAGACGTGAAGATGTGCTTGCTTCAGTTGTTGGACATCGGGTCGAACGAATGTTCCTCCTGACAGTGGTCGATTGCTTTGTATGTCTGCCCTTGAATTGAGTGAACCAAGTTCAATAGGATCTAATCCAAAAAGAAAATCTGAACAGAATTCAACTACCTCCTCACATATGCTTGCTTCTGCAATGCATCCTTTTGATCGAGTTCTATTGCAAACATAACTTTTCAACACTTTCATGCATCGTTCAAATGGGTATATCAACCGCAAATATATAGGTCCATAAAGCTTTACTTCTCTAACGAGATGAACGATAAGGTAAACCATGATTGTAAAGAACGAGAGAGGGAAATACTTCTCAAGATTGCATAAAGTCAAAACTATATCTTCTTGCAATGCATCAAGATCTGAGACGGAGAAACTTTTGGCGCAAATCGCGTTGAAGAAAAAGCACAGTCTACTGATAGTGTACCTCCATTCTTTTGTAGAACTGAACGTATTGCAATTGGAAGTAATTGTTGCATTAAAACATGACAGTTGTGCGACTTAAGGCCGATCAGTTTTAAGTTATCCAAAGAGACACGACTACTAATATTTGACAAATAACCTTCTGGAACTTTAATTTCTGACAAAGTCTTACAAAACTGATACTTCTCATCTCTTGACAGTGTATAACATGCTCAGGGATGTAAGTTCTATTACCGATAAACGTTGGTGCCAATTCTGGTCTAATTTTTATTTCAACCAAGTCAAGTCTAGTATTCATCCCATCCTTACTTTTTTTCGATATATCAAGCAAGGTGCCCATTATATTCATGCATACATTTTTTCAATATGCATTACATTTAAACAGTGTCGTACAGGCAAGTGTTTCCAATATGGTAGTTGAAAAAAATCTGGTCTTCTTTTCCAATAGTCATTGCCACTTTCATTATACACGGTCTTCCCACACTTCTTCCTACATGAAAATATCATGTCTTTCAGCTTAAGGTACATGGCCTCCCCCGACAAGGGTTGTGGAGGAATTCCATGATCTTGCTTCCCATTAAAAAAAAATTGTAATCTGTATGGATGATCACTACTACAAAAATAGGCTCTCTTGATGTTTTTTAACTGTCAAGAATCATTATTCTTGACAGTTTTAAAACCGTCCTTGAAGCCAGCGTCAAGAAATCCAAAGTTATTGACAGTTGATAAAAACGTCAAGAATAGTGAACGTTGACGTTTTATAAACGTCAAGTATACAAATGTTCATGACAGCTAAAAACTGTCAAGAGTATGAGTGTTTATGACATTTTAAAACCATCAAGAGTATAAGCGCTCATGACATTTAATAACTGTCAAGAAATTGATTGTTTATGACATTTTAAAACCGTCAAGTATCTTATGAATTTTTTTTTAAAACTATAATTCAATTATATTTTTGTTCCTGTAATTCAATGATTCTATTTTAACACAAAACTAATACACATATAAATCAGAAT
>JBBPDI010000009.1:22667920-22680419 GCA_037974545.1 Cucumis variabilis | reverse complement strand
CTTGGGAGTTCCCGGTTGCATCTCCCATTGGAATGGAACACCTTCAGTAGTTCTTCTATAGTAGAATCTAGAGGAACAACTCATAGATGAATTTCTTGATGGAAAATTATCCAAAGGAAGAACAAATAATTCATTGCTATTATTTTCCTCCTTCATAATTTCCCAATTTTTGAAAAGTAAAATTCATGCAAATCTTTTATATGGGTTTCGTGACAGTGGCCGGGAAGGTTTTGAAAAGTGGGATTAAGCAGAGTGAAATGGGGGGATTAATATGGGATTATTGGGGGAAGTTGATTAAACTGTACATAAACTTTAGGTTAAAATATCTAATCTAATCTTTAGATGTGCTAAGGACAAGGAAGAACATTGAGGAGTTGTTCTTTTTTGTTAGTGGGAAATGAATTAATTTAAAAATTAGAAAGAAATTTGTTCTTACGTGTTAAGTAAAATATAATGGTCATTGTTGAGGGGCAGAGAGGTAGGGCATTGGCTTTGTATTGCCTTACCTAACCCTTAAGACTTTCCACCTAACTTTGCTTCCTTTTTACATCTTTTAATTCCCACCATTTTCTCTAACTCCTTCAATTTGTGTAATGTTCCATACATATATGACTAAACTATATCCCTATAAATAATATATAAACTTTTTAATTTTAGTTAGGGAGTCCAACATTAAAATTAAAATTACAGTGTAGTAGTGTGTCACAAATTTGAATATGAATCCACTAATTAAACAAATCACTGTTGTTGTTTAGATTTTTTCTTTTAATAAAATATGATAATTAAGATAATCAAATATTTGAATTGTCATGATGTGTATTGTAATGTTATGTTTTTTTAAAAAAAACATTAATTACATATTTGTTTCGTTAAAAGTCAATTTGGTCTATATAGACTTTTAAATATATAAATTTAGTGTAGTTCGTAATATATTTTCAAATGTTTAACTTAAAATACACAACTACTTAAGATAGATTTTTAAGTTCATTTTAAACAATTTTTTTTAAAAGAGTTCAAATAAAAATAATTTTTTTTAAAAATATTTTTTTTCTTAAATCAATCTAAATGGGTTCTTAGTCTCTAAATTTGATTTTTTTTCTTTTATAAATTCAAAAATTTAGTAGACACAAACTTAAAAGTTAAGTTCTATTAGACATAAAATTTAAAATTTATCTAAAAAATTAAACTTATTAAACATGTTTGAATGTTCAAAAATCATATATATACACACATATTTTAAAATTCATAGACTAAACTTATAAGTTATAAATAACAACAACTAAATTGAGTGAAATAAGAAAGAGGGTTTACATTTCAATAGCTATAAAATCATGTTTGGAGGCCATAGAGATAAATAACTAAATAAGTGGAATTATATATACTTTTGTGAAAAAAGTTTAATTGATTTATTTTTAGTTCCGACTACTATAATTGATTAGTTTAATTTTTATCACATAAAGTATGCATTATCTCTTGCTCTTTTGGAACCATGATAACCACTTCATAAGAAACATCATCATTATTTGGATTCTTCTTTTGTACTCTTCCAATTAAAAAAAGAAAAACTCAATTCCATTCTTCCTTAATCATAATAATATAATCAATTAATTAATTAGCTATAAGGTCAAATTATTACCATATAATATATCATAACCTCGTCACTTTCTTTGTCATTAGGTGTTACATTTTCCAACTTTATTATATTTAATTACTCTCTTATCAACAAGAAGCTTGAGCTTAGATTACAAAAAAAAAATATTTCCTCTCTTTTTCATTGCAAAGTTATCCAATAATGTTTTGATATATTTATTATCTTTAGCTTAGATATTAAAGGCGGCCTAGCTAGACCAAATATTGAAGATCAAATTGAAATAATTAAATTAAAGGATAAAGTTAAATTTAATTAAAGTTTCATTAATTTAGTATACTTTATTAGTTTTGACCTATTTGGTGATCTAGTTATTTGTGCAATATGATTTGACTGTGTTATAAGTAGTTAACTAAAAGAACATGCAAAAAGGTGATTGGCTTATGTTTCAAGGGATAATCCTCTTGGTAAACAATAATGATTTTTGTGAAGAAATTTTGCCTTCTATATTAATGCTAACCTATATAATATATTAGTAACTAAAGGATTTGAAAAGTTAATATATTTAATGTGAGTATACTTTTCTACGTTAGATAATACTCTATTATATTAAAATTAAAGGAGTCATGTAAGGAGAATCTTTAATTACTCGTCCCTTTTATTCCCTACATTTTTTCAATAAATTCTCGAATGACTCCTCGTCTAGTGGTCATGACTTTTCAAGTGAAATCTTAGATAATTTAATGCATTTGACGTAGATGAATTGCTTTGAAATAAGATATATTCGTTTAAAATGGAGGTGAATTACTTTACTAGATGGTTCTTTTAATGCATGTCTTGTGTGACATGATGAATATTAAAAGGAAAATAAAAATAAATACATGTATTTATATTCTTAGAAAATAATTTAATTAATGAGATCCAAAATTTGGAGAAAACATTAAAAAAACAAAAGATTTAATTGAATGACTTAATAATTAATATGACAAAACAATGAATTATCTTGAGTTTAAAATATTAGAAATTGCATTACAAAGAGGAACATTAACATATTAATTTAAACACTTTTTTCTATCTAAACTAGAGATAGAAGTTATTTTTAGAAAAAGATAATATTTATATGAAAATAAAAATTATTACATTATCTCTTCTAAATTTATTTAGTTGATGTTAAGAAATTATTATTAAAAAAATTAGCTGTTACATGTGTTGTTTGACTAGTTATAATAATAATAAAAAAAATCATTATAAGTAGCATGGCAGTATTCTAAGAAATAGATACTAGACGGACATTTACATTTTTGTCTAAAAAGTGTTGAAGATCTAATGTCGAAAAGATGGATGGACCTGTCAATATTCATAAAAATGCATAGGTGGGATTTTCTCGTTAGTGAATTAAAAAATGGAGATTTCTCGACACACAAAAATATTGAAAGATATATGAAAAAACATCGGACAAAAATTTTTTGAAGCATAAATTCGTGTTGAGATCAAAGTCGGAAAAAATATGTCGGGAGAGGATCTCCCGACGCCTTATTTAAGCGTTGGAAGATGTCAAAGGATCTTCCAATGCTACATTTTGTGTGCCGAAAAATTCTCTATTTAAAATAAAAAAAGAATACTGCAACCCAAAAGAAACCCATTAAGGAAAGCGAAAGAAAAAGTAATGAAAAATTAGAAGAAAACGAATGGAAAAATAGAAAAATCAGAAGAAAATGAATGAAAAAATAGCAAAATTAGAAGAAACCTAGAAGAGTAACACACATATTTAATATTTTTTCTCAATCTAAAAAAAAGGTAAAAACAAAAACTTACCGACAAAGGGCGAATGGCGGCGATGGTGGAAGGGAAACGGTGGACGATGACGACAAGGAGAAAAACACACAAAAGAAGGTCTTGACAATAAAAAAAACATACCTATTTAGTATTTTTTTTTTCTCAAACTCAAAACAAAACAAAGAAAAAAAAACACTTATCGGTGAGGGACGGAAGACGGCTCACAAGCGTCGATGACAAGGCAAGCAACAGACAGTGGATGGCAAGCGACGGTGGACCTTAAGGGAGAGAGATGTTCGAGAAAAAAAGAGAAGAAAAGAAAGAAGGGTGAGAGATTCTTTATGATCTTCAAATTTTTCAAGAGAAACTCCCGACGCCATGCACAACAGCGTCGTCGGGAGAATTTTAAAATTAAAAAAAAAAGATAAAAAAATTAAACTTTTCCATACATAATGGCGTCGGGAGAAGTTTATTTTTTAAAAAAATTCAAACTTTCATCGACGTCATGCATAATGACGTCGGGAAGAGTTTGAATTTTTTTTTATTAATTACCTTATACCGATGTCGCGTTGGGATTGTAAACTTTTTCCGACAAAACTTCTACGGCTTCGAAAGAAGCTTTTTCTTCCGACGTCTTTTATTCCGATGTCCGTGTTATGCGTCAAAAAATATATATTTTCTTGTAGTTTGGGATGAAACTTCATGTCTATCTAATAGAAATTTGGAACTTTATGAAGTAAAATTGTTGCAATTGCACGAGAGATTAACTCTATTCTTTGTCTCAGGGGATTGGTGTACTCTTTGCACGTGTTGCTGCATAAACTGACAATAATCGTCCAAGAAATCAAATTATGATCTAGTTTTAGTGTTTTCAATATCATTATTTTTGTGATATTTTAAGCAAGTGTGTTTTCTTCCTTTAGATTTTTCCAACAAATGACAATAAATTTAATTTTAAGCACAATTTTTTGAATTTTTTAATTCACATGTTGAGTTGTGTGGCAATAACATTAAATTGTAACTGATTATCCTTTCTTTTAGAGCGTTTCGAATGTTTGGCTAAACAACTTATTCTTTGTCTCAAGAACTTTAATCTTAAAGCAATTTGTGTTCAACTCTCCATCTTTATAATTTAAATCATATTAATTATAGTGATTGAGAATTAAGAGTGGTACTCATACTAAATTTTTAAGTCTTATTAGTCCGTATTAGAAACCATTATCATTTTTCATGGTTTGATTGGATTTGGTTTGGTGCAACAATACAAAATAAATGTGTATCTCAAGTTTTCTTTTTCTGAGCTATTAATAAGAAAACTTCCCTTGAGGAAAGTCTGTATATTTATCGGTAGACTTTTCTCATAGCACCACTTTATTGTGTAGGTAAATATACATACCATCCTGGAGCTACAATTATATTTAATTATCATTCTTCTTTACTCGTATTTTTCAAAAATAACAATATTTTTACCATCTTTTATACATCTCAAGCCACACTCGATGAAATAATGGTATGTGGCAATTTGATTTTTTTATTTTTAGTGACAAGTTTGAAACTTACTATAATTTTATAATAAAATCTAAAATTATAAATCTAGAAAAAAAATCCACAATAAGTTATTGTTTAAAAAATAAATAAAAATTAAAAATAAATAAATAAAACTTTTCTCCATTTGCGTTATTTCATGACATGCACTCCTTAATTCATGTATTTTTTTTATTACATGTTCAATTTGTTAATTGGTAATTAGATTAGATTATACGTAATAATGTCAAATATAAGAAGACAAAATGAGTAATTCTATTCAGGTTGTTCTTTTAATAAGTAAAGTTATATGTTTATTGTGTTTGTCAATTTGCATTAACTTTGAAAATTGTTGATATTAATTCTTATACTCAAACGAGTCAATTATTTTTATTGATAATTTAGGTATATTATTGAGACAATTGTAGTGCTTACAAATAAAGAGATCATTATAAATTATATATATTAGAAATTTTAATTGATTAATTTATATAAAAAAAATGTGTGTTAACAGTTAACAAGTTTAAAATTGACCATGATTTTTTTACAATCAACTCTACAATTCAATACAATTATCGAAGACTATGAGCATAGAAAACTATTTCTTGAATTGAATACGTTGTATGGGAGTAAGTTTATAAAGTCTTAGTTGAATAATATTTAGTCATGTTCAATGTATAATAGAAACGGTAAACAAGATGATGATTCACAATATCTAAATACATAAAAATTCTACTTCTTTAAATGTCATAAATAATCAGAAAAAATAACGCATAAATTCTAATTATTATAATCACATTTATGACAAAAGTATAGATATCTCAAAAAAAGTTATGAATCATTTTCAAATATAGTAAAAGTGAATCAAAATATAACAATCTTGTATTCACTAATAGAAGTTTATCGGAGTCTATTAGTATTTTTAATTAATAGAATATGATTTGCTATATTTTATAAATATTTTTAACAAATTTCACTAAGAAATGACCTACTCGAGGATATGTAAAATAATAGTTTTCTACTTAACTTGAAGCTGTATGGTTGTCAAGCTTTTATAATTGTCACACCTTGTGGATCTTCTTTGTCTATATTAGTTTAGCTCACCTTCATTTGTTTATAAGAATAATCAAAAGATTAGTTGTGATTCTTTGGCAGCTAGAAAATAAGATGTATCCGGCATAGATGTGCTCCAAATCTATAAATATTTTACTCTAATTTCTTTTAGTCATACGTTACAATTTTCTTGTTGTGGTAAAAATAGACGAATAAACCATTTACCAATCTGTTAAATTAACCCACAGTAAAATGTTTTTATGGATCCTTTAAAATTATTATTTAAATTTCAGGAACGAAAAGTGTCCATTTCTAAACTTTAGAAATCAAATAAATAGTTGTTTCAAGTTGGAGGGACAAAAATTCTTACTAGAAATATCGAGTACTTTTTTATTTTTTACTTTGAGATGCAATCATGTCCATTAATTTTCTTAATAAAAAGCACATTTGAATTATTATGTTTTTTTCTCGAAAATTTGTCAAAAAAATACAAAATATTTATACTACATAGGGAAAAAAAATTAAATGTAATAATAAAAAAGCAAATAGTCTTTCAATTTTTTTTTTTCGAAAAATTCATTTTCCCCATTTTTGAGCGTTAAGTGGGCTTTTATATGAAAACATGGGAATTCAAGGCCGAGCTTTGTAAGAACCTATTACTCATCTGGGCTTGTGAATTTTTACGATTAATGGGCTTAGCCCAAGAATTACGCAGCAAGTCGTATCATCCCTTCTTTCCCATTGCGACATGTCGTACCCAACTCTTGAATTTCAATGCTTTCTTCACAATGCATTGACCCACATGTGTAGTAAAATAACTAGTATTACTCAACTGGCAACAGCCATAGTGTAACTTTTTGAATCCTTCTATTTTTATTTTAATTAAAAAAATTAATATATGTATTATCAATTCAAAGATAATTTATGTTAAAGTTAATAGAACTCATAAAGTATGTATCAATAATCAAAATATTTGAAATTTATATCTTTCTAGGCAAAAGTTTGCAACGTCCAAAAAAAAAAAACATATATTAATGGTTTGAGTTTTTAGCTCTCACAAACGGTTAAATTAAAAAAAAAAAAAGTGAGAAGAATCTCCTTGTAAAGTCATTAAAATCACATATTTCGAGTACTCTGTTATTGTAATATAAATTATATAAAACTATATATTATTTAATTTTTTTTTTAAAGTAAAAGCATTATTAGGGAATAAAAGTCCAAAAACTCCTTATTGTGTGTTTAAAGAAAGAAGAAAAAGTAGTGAAATGAGATAAAAAGATTGAAAATTGCGTTCAATTATTTGAAATGAATTGTAAGGCAATTAGGATAGAAAACAAAGTGAAAATGGGAATTAGGAAAGAGATTTGGTGGAAAACTAGAGGAGGGAATCAGAAAACAAAGTGAAAATGATGTGGGAATAGTTATAGTTATGACTTTAGGAGGAAAAAAATGTGAAGGAGAAGGGTGGTTGGTAGTTATAAAGAATTGAATTTGGTTTTTCAATGAAGAATGATTTTTGTGACTATTTCAAAGGGGCACTGGGGGCACCAAATTGACCACTTTTTTCTCCATTTTTCCTATTTCATGGAAGAGCTCCGAATTTACCAATTTCTCCCTCCTTTACCAACCCACTTCCCCACCAACTCCCAACCATAGTTGCTGCCAATTTCCTCTCACCCACACATTTCTTTTCTATTTTACTGCACCATTTTATTTGAACCTAAATCTTTCTTTTATTCTCGAGTTAAGTTCTTATTGATTAATTTTTATTTTTTTTTTGTTATGAAAATTTGAATTTGTTTGATTTTTTTTTATTATTAACAAATTGCATATTTACCTTATAAAATTTGACTAGAAAATATTCAAAACCATATTCTAATTAAATATATGAATATTATCAAATCTAGTAATAGAAGTACAATTTCAACAATAAGATTTTTTATCTTTTTAGTTCTAATTTTTTGGTCAATGAGATTCCAATAGTCCCTTCAAATTATGTTAATCACGCCATTAATTAATAATTCCTTCACACCTTTGCACTCACTCACTACCTTCCTTTTCTTAACTTCTTTCTCTGTTCTTAATTAGTTTTACGAAACGGTGAGTATCACTTTTAGAAGTTAAATAAAAGTACATCAAATTCTTTATTTTTAAAAATTTAAACACCTTTGTTTCATTTAGAATTTGGTATACATTCAAATTTTGACCTGAAAAAAAAGATAGTGAAGGGTTATTAGTTAGGTTTAATTTTGGAAATGTATTTATAAAAAACAGGAAGCTTACAAAATAAACTCATAGATAGAAGAGCAAAAGTTTGGAAGGTATGAATGCAATGCAAATGTCAAGACAACCATTATAGAAAGTCATTGGAAATTGTATGTTTTGTGTGATAATGGAATAAAATATGAAGGCTCATTTAGGATCTAAAATGATATAATTATTTTGAGTTAGCGATGATAGGAATCGAAAGAATTACATTGAGAATCACTTTTTAAAGGTCCAACTAAAATTTTTTATAGGAGTATCATGAGAAATTACCTCATTAATGTTCTTTTTTCATTTTGCAGCCGCTAGATCGAGAAAAACTATATTTTTTATTCATCAATCTTCTTTTCCGTTTTGTGTCATTTTTATTCTTTTCCTACACTTTTCTTCTTCTTTGTTGTGCAATTTTGATAAAATGTATAGTTGAACTTGATCACGAGGAACTAGAAAAATGAGTGAGAAGCTAGAATAAAAAAAGAACCAATGAAAAAAATATATAGATGTGTCTGAAGGGAGCAAGAATAGAGAGTGAAAAGCAAGAAATGAGAATTTGTTTGATTGATAGGTCCTCGCACGTGATTTTGTAGATAATATGGTATTTTCACACATGCAACTGATGTAAACAAAGACTATTTTTTGATCAAATTTGAATCTTGAGTCGAATTTCATTTGAACTTCTAAAAGGGGTCATTGTACAAACCTCGTAGGAATCACTCTCAATGTTTTAACGAATAGTCACAACAAGTCAATCTGGTAAATAGAACAAAAAGTTAGAAACTTATTAAATAGGTTTTATGGTTAAGATCATATGAATTGAGAACAAATCTTGATGTCCATACTAAACTACAAAATTTGACCTCACATACCTTTAATGACTAGAAATTAAATTTAAATCTAGATAACAAAGAATAGTTTCTAAAAATTAGGTGTATCGAAAGTAAATATAATAAAAATCAACTAAAATATAATTCAATAAATATGACAACAATCACAAAAAAAGAAGAAGAAAAAATCCATCCCTATCATGGTAAAGAGACAATAATCGGTACACAAACTAATGGACCTAAATGCATAAGAAGAGGGTTTTTAGTAGTCATGTATTTTCTCTTTTTGCTTTATACATGTATATGGAGTGAAGATGACATTTTAGTTCAAATACTTTTCAACATTTAATTTAAATCTACCTAATTACAATCGTCCAATTTTAATTTTGTTTTTTTAATACATTAAATTTAATACTTGAAAGTTAATCTTTTTATCCAAAATTAGTTAAACATAAAAAAAATTAACATATAAATATATTTTCAAGATTAAAATAGTAAAAATGTTAAAAGATAACAACAAATATATTTTTTAAAAATAATGTGTAAATTAAATTTAAGATTTATTGGAAATTTACAGATTAAAATTATTTTCTTTTTTATAAAAAAATCTAAACTAAAATCAAATAAAGTTTAAAGTATATATTATTTTCATTTACTTACTTGTTATGATCGAATTTTTTACAGATAGTTGTAAAAATAAATAAATAAACAAAGTGAAATTATAAATATAGTCTTTTTAATTTTTATATTTGTTTCCAATGTATCTCCCAACTTCAAAATATATTTAAAATTTTCAACATCAAATCTAAGGAATAACAAAGTCTTCAATTAGAATTTTACATGTCGATCATTTTCACTATTAGTCTATTCAACATTTATTTAAAATTCACTAATTTATTTGGAGATATAAAAAAATATTTAGCGTGTATTGTTTGATATTTAAAATTATATAGAATTAGCATAGACATTTACTTAATGATTGTTGCTAATTAAGTAAATATATAACATCGGCATTGACTATTCTTAAATTCATATTAAGTTTGACGTACATATATTATAATTAATAGGTCATACATATACTTCTATAGTTTATTTTAAATAAATTCATGTGAAGGTGATGGTGATGGTGTGTTTTATAATATTATTAAAACTAAATTGTATGATATGAATTAGTTTTATATCATATTATTTATTCAAGAATATGGGAGATATGAGTTTTTTTTATTCCCTATTAATAATAGATTAATCTTTCGTTAATTAAATGTAACATTTAGTACATAATAGATTGTTATTAGGACCCTTTTGATATTGTAACGTCCAAAGTGGAGTTTTTGAGATGATTGGTTGAAGAAATTACAATTAAAAATGTCACAATACCATAAATTTTTTTTTTTTCTTTTTAAATTTCTATGGTAAAAGATGAAGATGAAATGGGTTTAGCCTTTTTTAAAGGATGGAAATGGTTACTAAACGAAACCTAGTCTTTGATGATTTGAGTTTATGTTTCAATTTAATATTTAGTATCCATAGGTTTCACAATGTTGTTTTTCTACCATTCAACTATTTTGAGTTTTATTTCAATTTGGTTTATAGATTTCGTTTTGATTTTAATTATTCACTTAATTATTAGTGTTGATATCAATTAATTTAAAATAGTTATGAATTTAAAATTTAAATTTAGTCTTACTAGTGATGAGAACCTTAATTATAATTATTTTAAATGAATTAAATAAAAAATAAAGAGCATTTTTTGAAGATAATATAATTTTTTGAAAATATCGTCAAAAATAGGTTTGAGTCAAAAATATTGACAAAAATAGGTGAGTTTGGATAAAATCTTAGACCCGGTCTACGACTTTGGTGAGGTGGCCATGTGGGCCCTACATCTTCTTCTTTCATTCATTATTTATATATAATATATTATACGTGAGTCTCACGCCTTATTCTTTTTCATTATTTTATATATATACTAATTTATATACCCCTCAATTCTACAAATATCTTTACTTATTAAAATTAATATTAATTTTTCATTTTTCATTTATTCTTTATTATAATTTTTATTATTAAATTCATCTTTCATAATTTAATTTGATTATTTCTTAATCAAAATTATATATACATTTATTTTTTAATTTTTTTTAAAAAACACATGTATTAACAAAATATGCTATTAAAAAATATATTAAACAAATTAAAATAGTAATAATAATAATTAAGAGAAGTTGAAGCTTATCCTAAAAATAATAAAAATTGAAAATATATATACTAATTCCCCAAATACTCTCGATTCGAAAAAAATTCACATCAATTGTTATGATTATTATTGTTAAGTTTCAATTTCAATTTATTATTAATTTTTCTTTATTTTACTTTTCTATATATTAAAATATCCCAATATTCAAGTACTTATTAAATTCAAATTTCTTAATTTAATTAGATTATTTCTTAACCAAAATTATACATATTTTTTCTTTAATTTTTTTTTAAAAAACACATATATTAACAAAAATATGTTATTAAAACATATATTAAATAAATTAAAATAATAATAATAATTGAGAGAAGTTAAAAACTTGGTCCAAATATAATAATAATAATAATTTTGTTTAATATATTTTTTAATAGCATATTTTGTTAATACATGTGTTTTAAAAAAAAATTGAAAAATAAATGTATGTATAATTTTGATTAAGAAATAATCAAATTAAATTATGAAAAATGAATTTAATAATAAAAATTGAATATTGAGATATTTAATATATATATATATATATATATATATATAAAGAATAAATTAAAATTGAAAAGTGAATATTAATTATAATAAGTAAAGATATTTTTAGAATTGATGGATATGTGAATTAGTATATCTATAAAATAATAAAAAAGAATAAAGTGTGGGACCCACGTATAATATATTAAATATAAACAATGAAGGAAAGAAGAATATGTGGGGCCCACATGGCCACCGGGTCTACGATTTTATCCATACTCACCTATTTTGTCAATACTTTTGACTCAAACCTATTTTTGACGATATTCTTTAAAATCATATTATTTTTAAAAAAGGTTAAAAAATAACGTTAAAGATGTAAGTGCAAAGTTAATGAAAAATAAAAGTTAAAAATGTAAATATTGCAATATATAGAACAAATTTAAACAAAAAAATAAAAATAGAAACTTAATTAGAAACTTCTCGTACAATTGGATAAAAACTCTCTATAGATTGTATGACTTATTTGATAGAAAACTTAACTTCTATTTTTTGTTTTAAGATTCACCAATTTCAACAAACATGTTTGGCCGATATTATCGATTATGTTTTTTGAAATGGTTTTTAAATTTATATTTTAAATGAATCTATACTTTAAAATTTAAAATGAATTACAATATTATCGATTATGTTTTTTGAAATGGTTTTTAAATTTATATTTTAAATGAATCTATACTTTAAAATTTAAAATGA
>JBBPDI010000009.1:22426929-22439374 GCA_037974545.1 Cucumis variabilis | reverse complement strand
GAAGCCGTGGTATCTACAGTAGTGCTCGTGATATTGATGCAATTGCGAGCAGCATTGCTTCTCTAGGCATTGTGTCACTTTCAGGGCAATCCACAAGTGAGCATGTGGGGAAAAGATTCAATGTTGATGGTTCGAACGACGATTCCGATGACAGCAGTGATTCAGAAAGTAGCTCTTGTTCAGATGGGGATGATGTACTTTCCCCATCTCACTCCAACGAAAGGAAGCCTGGTTGATAGAAATCTTACGTTCATACATTCATTTCTTTTTTTGTAGATCTTGGTCGCATTTGTTGCCATCTTCTAATATGTAGATATGTTCCCATTTGTATTTTGAGTTATAGTTAGTTTAGTTCTTCACCAAAAGAGGTTGGTGAGTTCGTTTTTCTTTTTTTTGTTCTGTATGTCCTTAGTTTTTTATTGCTTTAGTGTATGGTTATGTTTCATTTGCCTCTTTATTTTCGTTCTTGCGTTGGATTACTCTCTATGGATGCATGTGTTATTCTCTTTGTTCACAAATAAGAAAGCTAATTATTTAGGTTTAAAACGTTAGTATTCGGTGGTGTTGGGGATATGCACTTTGTAATGAGAAGCAATGTAAATCATTCGATTACTCATTTATCATATCACGGCTATGGGTTGGATTGAGTGGTATTTTGGGATTAATTTAGAATTATCTTCAACCCAATCCTAAAAATATGGATTGAGTTATTATTTTTAGGATTGGGTTATTGGGTTTTATAATATTTTTTTTCATTGCTAACATGTTAAAATTGAAAAAACATTATTACATATCTACGAGTATAGCATTAATATAATAATACTAACAAAACGTTTTAAAACATATCAATCCTAATAATTCGGTCCATATATTTCAACCCAATCTTTCATTTAGTTATTTAAAAATAAATTATATTTTTAAATCTTAAATAAATTTTTAATATTTTTAAAAATTTTATAGAATTTTTTTCTTATTTATCGAACACCTAATTTATTATATAATTGTAACTTTCTTAATTATATATATTTATTAATATAATATTTATTACTTATCTATGATTTAAATATAGTATAAATTATATATGGTAATTATGTGGTAGTAATTATTTTCAATTTAAATCATAAATTTAGATTTTTTTTCATTCCATTATTTGCTTTTTTTTCTTTTATTCCTATAGAAAAATAAACTTGTTCTTTCTTCATGTCTGATTTGACGATTTTGAATTGGTTAATATTTTTTTTTGTTTATTATTCTTTTCGTATAATATTTAATTTTCGTTTCCTAACATATAATTTTTTTCATCAAGTCATGTTCGGTATAGTAAACAAATTATAGGATATGCATTTTGTATTTTTATTTTTTATTTTTTACACATGATCCTGTATCTTTTGAATTTAATTTTTGTGTTCTATTACATATATACTCCTGCATATATTGGATAATACGTTCATAGTTTTTTTAGTTTTGTAATTTTTAATACTTTAATTTATATACACCATTGCATACACATACTATGTAACGGTTCGATATTTTTTTATTCATTACATATATACTACTTAATAATACATATATTTTATGTGATTTGTTACATATATACTACCTCATATATTTGATAATACATAGATCATTTCATCATTATATACAACTGTATATATACAGTAAGACATACTTAGTTCAATATTTTTTCCTTCATGTTTCATATCATTTTCTTTATTTTTTTTTTCTATTCGATTAGTATTTTCTTTGATTTCTTACATATATACTATTGCATAATATATTAATATTCTGTGATTTGTTACATATATACTACTGCATATATTCCATAATACAGAAATTGAAGTTGTCATCCTCCCACCGAATGTAAAACTTTTAGTTGGTCGACCAACGAAGATTAGTATTATTTCTAAAATGGAGTTTAAGAGACTCGTTAAATGTGTCTGTTGTGGACGTGTTTGTCATAATAAAAAAAGATGCAAGTTTTCCTTACTGAACTAATTTTTCCTTATTATTAGACTTTTAGTATGCTGTTTCGCACTTTTATTTTAAATATTCATTTTCCAGTTTTTATTTCAATTATTATATTTTCATATTTTTCCATAAATTTTCATTTACGTACCAATTAAAGTTTCTCAATTTATTATATTTAACATACTACCCTTCATACATAATCACTGTTGTTTTAAACATAACTTATTATTTGAAATAAAATACATAAACCAATTTAACATATCCTTTCCATTCAACCATTTTTTCATACAATTATCTGGATCTTCAATTCTTTCATCAAAAAGTTCCTACATCGCAAACATATTCAGTTTTCCTCAACGTTACATATACTAGAGAACAACTAATTTTTTCTCATCCATATTCCCGTAAACATAAGCAACTTTTATATATAATCACTATTGTTTATTTACTGTGTAAGATATGAACATTTTGAATAAAATACATATATGAGTGGACACCAAAACCTTTCATTCATAAAATAAACACCGTATTATTCAATATATACTATAATTACGCGAAATATATGGAAAAAAATACAAAACAAAAGAAAGAATGGACTGAGAGAGAGATTGGAAAGTGAAAGAGAGATTGAGAGAGAATAATTTTTTAACAAAATTACCAAAAGAAAAAATAATTAAGGAATAATTTTGATTATAATATTATCATAATAGAATTAATCACTTATCATATTTGCATAGGGTATCTAATAAATGCAAATCTTAATCAGGATTCATTTTTCTTTTTTCTTTTTTTAATATATATTAATAATAAAGATGGGTAAATTTATCATTTTGGCCCTATATTTGTGTAAAATATTAGCTCATTTAGGACATTTCTAAAAATTTTGAAAAATTTAGGTCTATCTTATAATATAGTATACCATTTTAGGTCATAGAAGTTAAAACTTTTTTTTTTGTTTCTAACATTTGTTAAAATTGAAAAAACATTATGACACGTTCATATATAAAAAAGACATCCATAAAAGTATAACATTAATATAATAATACTTAACAAAAAGTTCTAAAACATATGATATTACTTAAGAAGAGTCAAGATATGAATTAAAGTTTTTAAGAGATGGAAAATGGAAGGAGAAAAGCTCGGGCAGTGGAGAATAATGAAGAAAATTTGTTTTTGCACCGAATGAACTTAAAGTCCTTTGTCCTCCTCTTTTTTTTTTTTTCTTAATTCTCTTTAAAAAAATAAACATAATTTTATTTCTTTCTTTTTAATTTACTTAACAAATATATAAAAATAATACAATAATTATTTCTATTTTCCTTTTCCTTTCTTTCTCTCTCTTTTTATTTTTATTTTTATTTTTTATATATATAACAACTTCTAAAATGATTAACTCAACTTGAACCAAAAGCTTTGTCATTTTTCTTCAACAACTTAAATTTAAAGAATCCAAGGGAAATCTCGGGTTTACATTTATGGTGCTTTAGCTACTGTTTTTTGCATCTCGCAAATATCTCATAAATATCTCGTAAACATCTCGCAGCTTCCAAACTTTAAATGCCCAATGTCGAATTAGTCATATTCTTATTTAGGGTGCGACTGTGCATGTTCTATTTAGTTTTTAGCTACTATTTTTTAATTTCGTAAATAAATCATACACTTGTTTTATGTGATATGTCAACTTCTAACTTCAAATCAATTTCTGCAGGAGCTAAAAAGTTTAAGGTGATTTAAGGATGTCACATGTTTGAATTTTAGTGCGTTAATGTGGTGTATAGGATGAGGGACGAAAAAAATATGAAGGAGGCATGTTAAAAGACATTGTTGTCAATAAAGAAATAACATACAAAAATTTATTGGGTGAATTATATGACCTTGCAAAAGTTGACCTTACAGAGTTCGACATAAAGATAAGATGCATATATGATATAATAGTGAAAAATGAAGCTCCTCAATTTGAGTTAAGCAATGACTTTAATTTGAGGTTTTATATTCTTAGTGAAAATCCATTGAAGTCTTCCAATATCTCTCATTTGAGCCTATAAGCAATCAAAGCAAGAAAGTGTTAAACATGTGTTACAATTCAGTAACTAGAAGCAACCAAGTTCATAACTTAAACCCTCATCTTTCAATTGCAATGGATACATTAGATGAGAATGAAGTTTATGTTGGTGAAGTTCAAGTTGGCTTTTGTTCTAACATGATTGGAACCACTTCGGCTATATGGCAATCATATGAGTCATATTGATTCAAAAGATGATACTTTTACATGGAAGCCAATTGAGTGAACAATGAATCATTTGACATCCTACAACAAAGAGATACTCCTACAAAGGATTGTAAAGGAAAAGCTAAAGTTCACTACGACTCCACTAATTGAAAGTTGAAAGCAAAAAGAAGTGATTGGTCCGAAGAAAGCTCTATAAGTGAGGAGTTGGATGTAGGACAAATATTTTTTGTAAGAGAGATTTGTTAATGAGATTAAGTGTCTTAGCAATGAATTTTGTCACACCCCAAACTGTACTGTGACGAAAACTCCAAAGTAGTAGGAATAGGATGCGAGTTTGTAACCTTGAAATTTTCTTGTCGCAAAATCTTATTCTCAACTTCTTTTAAACTATTAACAACACTTAAAATGTAATGGTGATCAATGTAACGCCAAACAAAATAAATACAAACAAAAAATATATTTTATTAATAACAGACGTTTCATACACTATTACAATACTTTGACCAAATAACCAAGGCTTAACCATTTTCAAAACGCCTTGAATCACCTCGTTGCAAATCCTTCAACCCTCTTCTCAACTTGGCTTAAATGCATGATCCTGGAAGATAGATTTTTAAAACGTAAGTCTAAAAGAGTTAGTGAGGTTCTATGCAAACCTTTCACAATACCTTTTCATAATCATTTCACAAAAATAATGTCAAATCATTTAAGCATACTGACACATCATTTCATTTCATATAAACCTTTCTTTATGTTTAACAAATCATTTGATTTTGCCAAGGATTCTGAATCGTTCTCTATGCTTGGTCTTATTACCTCGTGTTTAGACTACTGTATCAACAACATCTGAGAACATACAAATTCGTTCTTGTTGCTCAGGCAACTAAGCATTATACGCTCCTTTCGATGCATAAGCCAGCTTCTTACCACCATGTATCCCGTACACCTCATGGTGGCCTTAACTCTTTATGTGCACATAAAAGTTAGCAAATCTCAAAGAAACATAGTATTAAAATTATAGTCATCAAATTAAACTTAAACATTATAAATCATGTTTCAAACATAACTTTTCATAGGAATCTTTTTGAAACATTCTCATTTGAATTCTTCTTTCAAATCAGTAAAGAGAAATCATAGCAAAGTTTTTTAACATAAATTCATTTGAGAGAAAAACACTCAACAAACTTTACTAAAAAAGTCCTTCTTCTTGCAAGCATCTTTTCGTGTGGCTAAACTGGCAGAACTTTAACATTTCAACAAAACTCTCATCATTCCCTACTTAGTTACCCAAATCCCCTTATTTATAAAGCCCTTAAACTAACTTAGTCATGCAAAAACTCTTCTCAGCTTGCCAGCTCCTGTTTAAAACTTCACACGTGTAAATTTAATATTCAACCTAGCCATGCTTAAATTCTTAATTTTACACATTAACTCCTGTCAAATCAAATTTGACATTTTCTTCACCAGACCTTGCTTCTCGCCTAACCCAAACTGTGAATAATTTCAACCACTTAACTTTTCTCGCGAATAACTTTATCGAGTGGTTATATTTTTACTATAACAAAACTTCCACGTGAATTAACCAACTTTTACTCGCATAAGACTTTTATCATGAACTTAAACTCCAAGGCTTCCTCGTAGACCTCTTCTTCACGCAATACTTGATTCTTCTCGCGAAGACCACCCAAAACTCCTAGTCTAACACTTAAAACTTTCACTTCTTAACTTACGCAAAAACTTTTTCTCTTCTTATCGCACAACTTCTTTCTCGAACTACCCATTTAATCGCAAAAACGTATATTTTTAACCATAAAATATTTTATCGCTTAATCCTTTCCACATATTTATTCAAACGCCAACTTCTTACTACTTCGTCGAATTTTACTTCCTTACTCAATTAGAAATGGGTCTCACAATTTTTTTCCAGTTTGTAGTAAAACTGTCTATAAAAGAGGTTCTTTTTGTTAGATGCATTGACAACAAGTGTTGATGAAGATTATGAGTACGAGATTAAAGATTTCAAATATACTTAAGATTAAAAAGTATGTCAAAGTTCATTCGTGTTCTCTTGAGTTTTTGAATCGTGACCATAGACAAGTAAAATCTTGGATTGTTGGAGAATTAATAAAGTCTAAGTGTCACTGCGTTAAAGTGAACAACACGATAAGTATTAGTTGGTGAGGAAGAAGCATGCGACAGATGCTAAGGACTAGGCGTTAGGTGTAGTGACACAGGGAGAAATACTTGCACCTAAGTATGGTTGCGATGAGGTAAGAGTTTTACTGAGAAGTTGGACGTCTGCATAAGGTGATTGGACAACCCTCTGAGGTGAAGTGAATGTTCAGTAGCTTTCCAAGGAGAGAGTTAGACGATAAGAAGTTTAGCTTTCCAAGGAGATAAGGTTGGCATTACAAGGAAGGTGTCTATTCATAACTAACGTTTAGCTTACATGTCGAATCTAGGATGGCTGCATAGTACGACGAAATGGAAGGTTGACACGTGTAAAGCATGAAAATAACCCATTGATGTGAAAGGTCATTATAAATAGGACCAAAGGTCGAAAGAAAAAGAGTATGAGATACTAACATTCTGATAAATTGTCAAGAGAAAGTTCTGAGTTTTGAATAGTTGGTTGAAAAAAATTGCTGGCTAAGAAAATGAAGCTGAAAGCCAAAGGGATAAAGAGTTGAAGCTAAGTATTGTTGTGAGTAATCCTTATTAACAAATGTTGTTATGAATGATTTCATATTTTTCTCAATAAATGTTTTTGCAAGTGATCCTTGTAAACAAATGGATGATCTTTAATCGATGAAAGAAGTGTTTTATGAATGCTTGTAATTCTTATGATCTTATGTTTGATGTTTTTTTGCTTATAACTGTTACTAATGTGCTACGGTGTGTTGTATGACAAGCTTTTGAGCTATTGTTTTCGGTTGTTGATCGTGATGATGGTATGATGTGGTGTGGTGTGTTCTGTCGCAAGATGCTGGTGAAAATCTCAAGTCTATCGTGAGACACTGGTGAAGGTAAATCTCTAGTCTAAGCAAGTATGAGGTGTGTTATAAATGTCGGATGTTGGTGAATGTAAATCTCAGATCTAGGCGAGGAATGATATGTGAGACTCTGGTAAAAGTGAATCTTAAGCCTAGGAAATGAGATGCTAGTGTAAGTGACACACCCCGTTCTTGGTTTTTCCCTCTAACCTAGATCATGGTGTGAATTTAATCTTAACAAATATTCCTTTTCAAATGTAAGATTGATAAAACACTTTTCAAGAAATTCTATACAGTTTTGGCAGTCTTCCCTAAAAAACGAACTAACCACACCTGAAAAATAGAAGATAAACACACTTCTATGCTTTTCAAACTCAAAAACATCGAATGTGTTTCACCACACACTCATCCAAAATAATCCAGAGTCTCAAACAAAGTTTAAATACAATCTAAAGAATAGTTACTAGGATTACACCCAACGACAATTTCCTCAAAAGTGGGTTTCTTAACACAATCGTCGTCGTTCCTAACTAACCTTATGATGTACATACATACATACATACATACATACATACATTCATACATACATACATATCATATTGAAAAACAATATGAAAATTTTCTAAATTATGGAAAATAAAAAAAAATCCAACCCACCAACCCAACCTAGCCCAACCCAGATTTTTTGGGTTGGGTTGGATTGGGTTAACCCTTTCCTATTGAACTAATAGAACCCGACCCAACTCAGATTTTTTGGGTTGGGTTGCGTTGGGTTGACCCTTGCGTATTGAACTAATATGGTTCATTTTTTTTTTCCAATCCGGATACTTTGGGTTGGTTCTATATTTTCTTCCAACCAGACTTATGTACACCCCTAGCCTAGATTTTTCATCTCATGATAACTATAGCGAGATAGGATGCTACTGGTGCCTAAAGTTTCGTCTCGTAGGTATTGTATCGAGGGATAGGACTTCCACGCCTAGGTTTTTGTCCAGTAGATACGAAAGCAACTCTACGAGGGAGATTGTTCTGTGCACAAAGGTCGTGTGATAGCTATAGCAAGATAAGATGCTACTGGCACCTAGAGTTTCGTCACATAGGCATCAAGGAATAGGGCTTTCACGCCTAAAGTTTTGTCCCTTAGATAGGAAGACTTCAATGTATAGCAAGAGAATTATTTTAATGTTGAGTTTATGAACCTATATCTAAATGATCAATAAGCTTAGCATGATGCAAGAGTGACATCAAGTTAAAGAGCTCTAGTAGGTAAGTACGAATTGAGCTAGTAAATCTTAATGGCAAATTAGCATGATTAAGTGTTCTAATATTTCTAAGAGTGATACTAGATACATGGTTGAGATTGAGGCTGAGATTATAATGATATTATGTGCACATAGAAGATTATCCTGTTGTCAGTGTTGAGTATACTCCATGAAAATGATGCGGTGGTGAGTGTTGAGTGTGTCCCACTACGAAAAAGACGATGGGAGTGATGGACATGCCCTACTACATCATAAGGTTAAGGTAAAAAAGAAGGACGTTGGGGATATTGGACATGTTGTACCACAACATAGTAAAGTCAAGCTAGTTGTTTCTAAACCATGAGTTGCTTGGCTAGAAATACTTACCTAGAAAAGTACTTTATAAGATTGTATTATATGTGTTGCATACTTGTTTCATTATCTTGCCTTGTTTTAAAAGTTGTCATTCACGGGGCTTTATAGCTCATTCTTTCAATATTTAATTCCCTTAAAGGTAGAGATTGTGGTTCTGACGCTTGTTAAAGCTCCGCCTACTCTGCTAGGAGTGTGATTAGAATTTATACGATTTATTTCATACATGCATGATGACTTGTAATTAAACTAATAGAAGACTTGGTTGTCATTGTCTGTTATCAACTAGTATAAGGGTTTTGTTTTGATTAAAAATAGTATTGTCTAGTTGGGACTATGAACTTCTTTTGTCCTTTTGTCTATACAAGACTGTTGAGTAGGTTGTCTAAAGTTTGGGTAAATCTGAAGATATGTTTTGCAAAAGATTTAATTTATTATTTTCAAGTTAGACTTTTCTTTACACATTTTATGTCTAAGCTAAGTTTAAAGGAAAAGTGATAGATAAGAGTTATAGGTTAAGCATGGTTGATAAGCATTGTTAGAAGAAGAGGTCGGCTTCACGTCACATCTCTAACTTAGTGAGGAGGTGCTCCAGAATGAGTGTAACATTAATTGCCTTTCAATGTTTAAATCCTCGTCCTCTACTTGATGTTCTGAAAACGACTTTATGATAGTTTAGATATTTTATTATTATTTTAGTTAATATTGCCCTAAATTCAAAGTGGGCTATACTTTTTTATGTTTCGTGATTTTGTTCTTCATTTTGTTCTATGAGATGTGTTTTCATCTTGCCTTTTGTAATGTTCTAGAGGATGTCTTTCAAAACGAAGATTCTATTTGCAAATTCTTTCTTTATTTAAAATATTATGGGTGTTTATTCCTATAGATTTTTTCCTTCTCTGGGCTCCACAGGGTTTGATAAAAGTATGACATTTTATTTTTGTCGTGCATGTTTAGGGTTAGTTTTCTCATTAAAAAAGAGTGTGCATTTGAGTCTTGGAGATAAGCCTTAACTTCATGCATTACAATTAAAAAGCTTACTCTTTTCTGATTGCGATTATGTTCTAGCCGAGGCGTAGTTGAATTGTTACAAATGTAGCAAATCACAAAGAAAACTCGAAATAAGTTTTTGGTGTTGTATTGAAGAGGTCAATCAAAGCTTGGAAAAAGTTTATATTATAAATTTGAGAGATCTCAAACTTAGTAAGAGGTTAAGTTGAAACTGACAAGTGATGTTTCATTATAATTATCAAACTTTTTATATAGAGAAGTTTGTTTGACGAAGCATACAAAATCTCGTATATAGGTGATATTGCATCGAATTTGATTGATCTATAGGTGTTTCATTTTCTTTCTTGTTTTTGTTTACTGTTAAGCAATTCTATTTGTCACTAAAGCAACATCATATATACGACATTTATACTTATTTCGTGTTAGATCCA
Organism: Cucumis variabilis; assembly: GCA_037974545.1. NCBI lineage: Eukaryota > Viridiplantae > Streptophyta > Magnoliopsida > Cucurbitales > Cucurbitaceae > Cucumis > Cucumis variabilis. The sequence goes on along the minus strand of JBBPDI010000009.1, from coordinate 22,429,128 downwards.
TTCAATTCTATTAGAAAGAAATATATTCATTTGAAAAATGTCATTCTAAAGGTAACCCAAAACCCATCGTTATTAAAAAAAACTCACATGTACTGTAGGAAATGACAATAACTTGTTAGGGCCTATACTAAAGAAATATATTCTTTTGAAAAATGTTTTTCAATTTAATATTAATCCAAAACACATCAATATTAAAAAATTCACAAAATGTGGTATAGGAAACGAGAAACTCACTTGTTATGTTCTATTCATTTGAACACAGATTCAAATCCTCTGTTCCATTTGAGCTTAAAAAAACCCCTCAGAAATATAATTCGAAATCATACACCAAAACACAACGGGTTATTTGGAAAATTGAAGTTATTTTAGAAAAAATTGAGAAAAATGAATAGTTTTAAAACTATTTTGGTAAAAGGGGTGGTTTCAAAACTATTTTGGTAAAAATGAGTGATTTTTTTGGCATTTTGTGAAGTGGGTCCCACTAATTATTGTTGTTGTTATTGTTATTATTCTTATTAATATCTTTTTTTATTATTGTTATTATTGTTATTATTCTTATTATTATTTTCTTTTGTTATTATTCTTCTTATTTATTATTATTATTATTATTATCTTTTTATTATTATTATTATTATTTTTATTATTATATTATTACAATATTAAAAATTTAAAATAACAAAATTCATTTAAAAATTATTTTTAAAAAAATTATTTTCATAAAATTAAAAAATATTTCTTTTTATTCTTCAATCACACACATATATACTCACACACAGTTAGTTTATTAATGATTTATATCCTCTCAATTTATCCTTCCATCTTCTATTACCTTTCTTTTTAATAACAAATAATTTCTAATTTCTATGAATTGAAAATTACTAAATATTTTTAATAAAATGGAATATTCGAAAATTGAATTTATACAATAACAAAAGTTACAAAGTTTAAAAAAAATCATCAAAATATCAAAAAGAGAGTTTAGTGTATTATTAAAAAAGGAATTAAACAATAAAGTTATCATTTACCTCCCTACTTGAATATTTAATTCCACAATTTTTTTTCATAATTAAATAATAATAATAACAACAACAACAACAATAATAATAATTTATAGATAGTGAGACCCACTTCACAAAATGTCAAAAAACCCACCATTTTTACCAAAATAGTTTTGAAACTACCATTTTCCTATTTTGTTAAAAATATTTAGTAAATTTCAATTTATAGAAATTAGAAATTATTTGTTATTAAAAAGAAAGATAATTGGAGATGGAAGGATAAACTGAGAGGATATAAATCAATAATAAACCAAGTATATATGTGTGTGATTGAAGAATAAAAAGTAAAATAATTTTTTGATTTTATGAAAATAATTTTTTTGAAAATAATTTTTACATGGATTTTGTTATTTAAAATTTTTAATATTGTAATAATATAATAATAAAGATAAAAATATAAATATAAATATAATAATAATAATAAAGATAATAATAATAATATAATAAAAACAACAACAATAATTTATAAGACACTGGGACCTACTTCAAAAGGTAAAAAAAACAACCCTTTTACAAAAATAGTATTTTATCCAATATTTTTTAAAAATAACCTTCATCTTCCAAATACCCAAACACAACACATTCTTCAATCTCAATCTTTCAGAGCTCTCTCTCTCTTTTTTTCTTGTTTATTTTAATCTTTTTCATTGTTTTGATTTTCTCACACAACACAACGAGAAATCAATCCTCTCCCTTCACCAGATTCTAAGCTCTGTTTTTCAATCCTTCTTAAGAAAACAGAGAAATCCTAACATTGAGGGAGATCACTCGGCGGCGGCGGCAAAGATTCATTAGGACCTTCTCCATTTTCCACTAAAAACGCCATTCTTAATCCCCATGTTGTATGCACTTCCAAATGGCAATGCAAAAACCAAACCCCTGCCCACCAAAAAAATTGAAATTCAGAGCCAAAAACCATAAGAAAAGGAAGAAATAGAAGAACTAGATTTCTTTTCACCTGGATTATCTGCTCTGAATCTTATGGCAGTCCACCCTCCATTTGGCACACCAAAAGTGTTCCTCTCAACTGGGTCAACAAGATTAAACCCTTTCGAATCCTCGAATGGATCGAAATTTCCCAATCCCGTTCCAACGATGAATACATTGAATCCATGTAAATGAATAGGATGACTCTCTGGAG
>JBBPDI010000009.1:22416264-22426829 GCA_037974545.1 Cucumis variabilis | reverse complement strand
TATATATTAATTAATTAATTAATTAATTGCAGGAGCGAGAATTTTAGTTAGTTTTCAAACACTTCATGTTATAAACTAAAAAATTTCTACTATGACTTAATAAACATTGAAATAAAAAAAATTAACCTAAAAAGGAAAAAAGAAAAATATGAAAATGTTGAAAGTTAATATTTTCAAGTTTAATGATGTAAAACATAATATTTAAGAAAAGAGGTCGTAATTAATACAAAATTTCTTAAATTATAATAAATATTTTTCTTTGAATAAGAAATTTTGAGATCAATCACGAATTGTCACATCATTTATTAAATTAATGATAAAAAGTGCAAATAACTAAATTTTGGATTAATTAAAATTGACATGTGTCCCAAATTTAAAAATTGAAAACATAAATTGGTCAATTCTGATAACGCCACCTGTTTTCATCCTAACCATTGGATCAAGTTAATTATTTTGATTCAATTAAATATTATTTACGTAGGCTAAGTTTAATTAAGTCCAAAGACTAAATATAATCCAAATCCATGTGGTTGAGCCCATGAGTCTGGTCTATGGACCAACCAGACTCTAGCCTATAAAACCCACCAGAGAACTCTATAAATAGAGGAGTTCTCCTCATTTGTAAGGGGTGAAAATTTTTTGACTCCAAGAGGCCTAGAGAGAATTCTCCCCAAAACTAGAAGACTCTTAACTCCTGAAGTCGACCACCCTCAAAGATTGATGCTCCTTGGAAGATACAAACTTTCTTCAAAGACTCCAACTTGAAGAACATCACGTGCTCCGCTTCCTCCAAATCAAACAGAGACATTCAACCAACTTGAAGAACATCACGTGCTCCGCTTCTCCAAATCAAGCGTACATTCAACAAACTTCAAGAACATCACATGCTCCGCTTCCTCCAAATCAAGCGCAAGCATCCAGTCGAGAGAGAATCAGAGGATCAAATTCTAGAGATCGAACCACATCGCATCAAATCATCAGGAATACAACATCAACACTAGTTCAACTCCATGAATTAAATTTCTCTGGAAATCTCATGTGAACAATAAATATTTTTCTTTAAAAGTAGGTTCCCTTGATTTTAAAATATATCATAAAATAAAGGATTACTTCACATTATTTATATTGTTGTAGCAAGAAGAATAGTATATAATTAAAAATAAATGAAAACACAACAAACATATTTGTAGTTACCAAGTAATTATTGTAGCATAGTTTGCTTGTCTTTTTTTAGTAACAAAAAAGAACCAAGTGATCATAACCGAGTCAATAATGAAAAAGATCATAACAAATGAAACCTTCATATTGGTGGTCTCAAGAACTCAAGAACGATCTTCTAGCCAAATTCATTCCACAAACATTTGTTAGCATGAGTGAGAAGAGCTACATAATTATTAAAAACTTTTGGAGTGCAATGAAAATCCTTAATTTTTTGCCTTTGTGTCTATCAATCATAGAAAAAAGAATTTTCTAGAGGAAACTGTGTAGATGAAGGAACAAAAAAAAAATCCTTATCTATATCATTCTTTAAATCAAAAATGAATTGTGAGAGAAATTGAGTTGTGTGCAAAAGAAATCAAGAGAAGACAAGTTTTAGAAAATGTAGTGTTAAAGGCCCATTTTATAGTAACAAAAATGATATTGCAAAACTACTAAAACTCTAGAACTTTTGAAACCAATGAAATTATAATTAAAGATAAGTCATAAATTCTAGAGTGGTTTTATTTTTAAGAAATAGATAAATAAAAACATTTCATATTTTATATTACATTTAATAATAATTAATAATTAGAAATCAATTTTATTAATAAAACTCGAATAAAAGGTAAATGATAAAAGAAAGACAAAACTAAAAAAAATTGCAACAAACATGGATAGTGGTTTAAGAGTTGATTGAAGTGATTTAATTAGCAATGTTAGATTGGATTTAAAAAATGACAAAACCAATGGTTATAAGGGAAGGGTAAAATAAAAGAAAAAATGGTTTTCCCTATAGGAGCTTTTATATAGTATAGGTTGTATTTTTTTTTTATATAAGATTCGGCTTTATGTGAAGTTTATGTGAAGTTGGAAGTCAAAACAATTAATTTTTTGGTCTATGGTAATATTTCACAGTAATATTGAGTTATGTTTAAGTTGGTTGTTCCCACCAATGATTAATATATAATAGCAATATATTTAATATTTAAACTAATTAATGACTGTTATAAACAAAAGAAATTAAAAGACAAAGCAGTAAAACTATAGCAAAAAAACTAAATTAATGTTAAAAACTTTAAATTGAAGAATAAAACTTTAAATATGAAGAATTACTCTAGAATTTATCTAAAATCAACACATCTAAGCTTAAAGTGTTTGTAGCTAGAACGGATTGTAGTCTATAACTTTCTCAAATCTTTTCGAGGGTGAATAAATATGAATTAATCGATTTTTCAGTAGAAGTGAATTATATTAGTGTGAGACCTATTTTTAATTTGAGTATAGGAAATAAAATTCGGTTAAGTATTAAGAAGTTGGCATTTGAATAAATCTGCAGAAATGATTAAGCAATAAAATCTTTTATGTTCAAGTATAAGTTTTTGCAATTAAGTAGGTAGTTCGCGAAAGAAATGCGATAAAAAGAAAAAAAGTTTTCACGTAAGTTAAGATGAAGTGAAGTTTTGACTAAGCGTTAGACAAGGCATTTGGGTAGTCTTCGCGATAAGAACCAAGTGTTTCGTAGTGAGAAGTCTGAGAGGAAGCCTTGAAGTTTAAGTTCGCGATAAGAGTTCTAAGCGAGTAAAAGTTGGTTAGTTTGCGAGGAAGGTTTCTTGTAGTAAAAATATAACCATGTGATCGGGTTATTCACGAGAAGTGTTAAGTGGTTAAAGTTATTTGTGGTAGGGGGTTAAGCGAGAAGTAAGGTCTGGCAAAGAAAATGTCAAATCTGATCTGACAAGATTTAATGTGTAAGATTAAGGAGTTAAGCATGGTTGGATTGAATATTAAATTTACATGTGTAAAGTTTTAAGTAGGAGTTGGCAAACTGAGAAGAGTTTAGGCATGACTAAGATAGTTTAAGGGCCTTATAAATAGAGGACTTGGTCATTAAGTAAGCACATGAGTTTTTTTAATAATAATAAAAAAATCTAAAATGCTGCTATTTTGCTTTGGCGAGAAGAAGAAAAACCAAGTGTTAAGTACGGTGAATTGCTCCACGAGAAGAGAAGGAAGAGGAGGATTTTTGGCAAAGTTTTATGAGTGCTTTTCTTTCAAAGATTTTGTGAATATTTTCCATAATATTTTATGTCAATTGTTTCCTTATAAATCTCTACTGATTTGCGTTAGTGATTTCGATTCAAATTGATTTCTAAAAGAGATTTATATGAAAAAGTATTATGATGTTCAAAACATGATTTTGATCTTAATGTTAATGATATAGTTTGCAAACCAGTAATTACTTCCTTTGAATAAGCTAACTTTTATGTGCACATAAAGAGTTAAAGACCACTATTAGTGCATGAGACTATGTGGTGATGAAGCTGGCTTATGCGTTGAAAAAAGCGTATAATGCTTAGTAGCTTGAACAAGAAGGACGAATCAGGATACTCTCGGATGTTGATGATTCAGTATTTTAAATGTGAAGTTATGTGACCTAGCATAGAGAGTGATTCAAGATCCTTGATGAAATGAAATAGTTGTGAAATGATTTGTTAAGCATAAAGAAAGGTTTATGTGAAATGAAATGATTTGTTGGTGCGTTTAAATGACTTTATATTATTTTTTGCAAAAATGGTTATGAAAAGGTATTGCGAAAAAGATTTCATAAAACCTCACCAAGGTTTTTAGACTTACGTTTTCAAAATCTATCTTCCAGGATCAGGCGTTGAGGCCAAGTAGAGAAGAAAGTTGAAAGAATTGTGGCGAAATGACTCCAAGCGTTTTGAAAATAGTTAAGCATTAGTTATTTGATTTAAGTGTTGTAATTATGTATCAAAAGCATGTTATTAATAAAGTATATGTTTTGGTATGTATTTATTATACTTACCGTTTAGGTTGATCACTGTTGCGTTTTGAGTTTTATTGATAGTTTAAAAGGAGTTGAGAATAAGATTTGCGATAAGAAAATTTCAAAATTTAAGCTAATTGCAAATCCATTTTCACTTTACTTCGGCGTTTTGGTCGTATTGTAGATTTGGGTGTGACAATTCGCTTGCTTTGATTCAAAAGAAAAAAAGAGTAAAAAAGAAAGTTAGTGATAATATCTTACATGACTTATTTATTGCAATTGTCACACCCCACCCCAAAAGTCACTTTATATGACTAAGAGGGGATAACACACAAAACGCCTAGTAAAGCGGAATGACTAAATTTCAAATAACAAAGATTTCATTAATGGTGGATCAAGAGTACATTAAACTTGAGTACACATTTTCTCAACTTTAAAAGTACAACATTCTAAGATAACAGTTTAACTCTCCTTGCCTAGCTACTACATGCTATGCGAGTTGACAGTGGCCACGACTAAGTGATGTTTTCTGATTATGGCACTACAGAGAGGGAAGAGAGAGGGGGGGGTAGAATAAAACAAAATATTTGAAAGATTAGACAAAAATGTCTTGTGAGTGGTGTCTTTTATCAACACCCTTAAATCTATCAAATTATGTCTTAACACGTTACAAGTCATTTTACCAAATCATGTTATACAAATAATATTAGTTTCGATAATAAAACATTGAGTCTAAAACCAATCATTTCAATAAGTTAGGTGATTCAACACAATTCAAATTGCATCATCAAACAGTTTTATTCATATGGAAAATCATTTCCTTTTAAATCATGCATCAAGGTTCATTTCACGTGGAACTCATTCTATATAATTCATCACATCATCATATACCGTAGAATCATTTTGCATATCAATTACATCTTTGTATTCTTTCCTCAGCTTAAGCATTTACCACTCTTTTGCCAAGTTATAGCTATATGGAGAAGTCTTAACGTATTTCGCAAGTTTCCATCAATTGCATCATGTATATCGTGTCTTCCAATGCCAGATCATAGCAAGCAAGGGACATCTCATACCAGATCACACAGCAAGTATGAGGCATTCTATTCTAGATTATAGAATAAGAATAGAGCATCTTATCCCATATCACACAACATGGATAATGCATCCCATATCAGATCAGACAGCAAGTGTGTGGCATCCACTACAAGAAATTAGGGAATATATTTTTGACGCACTAAAACGTTGTCCAAAATTCAAAGTGCAACGATCAAAGTAATGTCGACGTCAAATCCTACTTCGGTAAGAACATTAGCAAAACATCATGGGACAAACTTCGGCTGACGCGTAAAATGTACGACATCAACATTTTTGTATCCTCAACGTGAACAATTCTAATACACAGATGACGTCAGTATCTAACTAAGTCCGACGTCATCTTAGTGCGTTGGGAAACAAGGAATGTTGGAGACACATCGAAAAATACTTACCCTGGCATATGTAGACGATGCTGAGGAAAGCACGATCCCGACGTATACCATGCTTCGAGATAATTTTTTTTAATTTTTAATTACTTTATTATTTATTTAATTACTATTTCTTTTTATTTTTTAATTGTTTGTTTTTGTTATCGTGAGGTATTGTTTTCGATTCGACTTCGTAAGGCACGAAACAAAATTTGTAATAAATTATGAAAATTACAAATTTTTAATTTATAATAAGATACGAAATATATATATATATATAACAAAAATTACAAATAATATGTTCAAAATGTTAAAAACAATTACATTAAAAAAAATCCTACACCTATCTCCTATTAGGTAGTTGCGAACATCAAATAAAGAATGTCAAACCTACAAATGACATAAAAGTACAGTTTGAATATCACATATGTGAAGTTAAACAAATTAAATGTTAAAAAATACGTACCCTAAGTGATCACGGCTCTCTGGGTGCCTAACTCATATCCTTGATCATCTACTTCATCTCTTCCACTTGTTGTGCATAGTTCTTTTTCATTCTTCGAACAGTTTCTTCCATTCTTCATTCCCGCTCCTCCTTTCTTACTCATTGTTCTTCAATCAGATGGTTAGTGTTTTCAAGGCTGACCCTTAGTTTGTTAACCTCCATCACGTGTGCCTAGTGATCATAAGAGGTGTAAGAAGTGGAAGTAAAACTCTTCCTAGAGGACTTGGGCTTAGGGCCCCAACCAAAACCTTTTGAGTAGCCCGATCGTCTACCCAAAATGGTCTCGCATATCTCATACCTAGAGCATAGTTGAGAACCCTCTCAGACAGGTTGGAACTGAAGTTCTAGTATTTGATTCTACACAATACAAGCTGTAAGTTGGGAGATGATAATAATTAAAATAGAAAATATAATAAAAAGTTTTTATAAACTTACATGCGCATCCAGTACTGCCTACGAAACAATCTTGCCAATCCTATTGGCGTGCATTTCTTAGAAAAACTCAACACGATCAATTGGGCGATAGCGCTCTATAGTGAGCTTGGTCTATCGTTAAAGGAACGACTTGGATCCGCTCCTGTGGTTGTAAGACTATTTCGCTCTAACAGCCTTACAAAACTTTCACTTCTCCTACATTTAAACAATGATCAAAACGTTATATTCAAACAAAAAATTAAATAAATTACTATTAATTGATTTTAAGGTAGAAGATATAAATCATTTGAAATTGTGCAGTGATATAATAATCGCAAAGAAAGTGTCAATCTTGCACGCGATTGATCAATCTGGTCGATGGGTTTACATGTGCTTCTTCAAGATTATTGTACCTTTTGAAATATCGATGGTTGTCTCCCTTGAATTTCTTCCATACACTAAGCATTTGATATGCAACAAACCAATTAAGTACTGGATCTTTGAGATCGAACACAAACCATTGCTACAAATGAAATAGGTTTGAGATTAGTCTTCTACATATGTAGGTTCAACATATATATATAGAAACTTATCGCTAGGCCTCCCTTGAAGACCTCAATGTGAGGTACTTCAGTCCACTTTAGAGCCTGAATAAAAAATTTGTCTCGTGTTAACACACCGATTTTGCAGCTGAAACGAGGGGCGTGTGGCGAGACAAGTATGTCCCCTCTTAAGGGATTGAAATGGGGATCCTTGCATTCTACTATACATAACTCTCTCCAACTCAATGTACCGGGAGTGCTGTCATCTCTTTGAAGTGGAAGAGAAAGAGAGTTGAGAGGTATTTACTATAATACACACTTAATTAGATCCACTAACAATAACTACAAGTGTTTAGGGTAATGAGACTAACCTAAAGTATCATCCACCGAAGACGATTCCTCACGTGTTATCTAACACGTCCAAGTTCAGATACATATCTGCCTCATGAATACCACTTGGAAATGATGACATAATTTTTGTAGACATAAAAACAAACAAACGTTAAACAAATTTAAATGTGAGTATCGTAAACGAGTAAATGTATAGAAAAATGACTAATGTGGTATATGTGAAGAAGACAATAATATTCATCATCGCTTGACCCGCTTTGATGTGATGATAATTGTTCATCATCATCGTCTATGAAGTCGTCCGTGACATGATGCACATCCGATCTTTCCACCAGTGTAGGATTAACTTCAGTCCTGTACAGAGTGTCATCCTCAATAACGTGTTTGTCCATACGATGTTTGATGATGATTTCCAATACATTAAGTTGGTCATTCTCGATATCTTCCACTTCTGGCACATCCTATACACGTTTACTTTATACCACTTGAACAATTTTCCAATTGATACCATTTTAGGATCCTCGAGGTAGAACACTTGATGTGTCTGGATTGCGAGAATCATTAGTTCCTTAGTGAACAAAAAACAGAACGTATTTATTGATTTGTAGCCTAGTTTCACTTGCATCCTATGGTTTTTGTTGTTATCTGTATCAAACCATCTACACTTAAATAGCCAAGCCTGTCGTCCAAATGGATATTGAATGCGCAATACTTCATCAAAACATTGTAGAAATTGTTATCGGCACCTCCACTACCTTCACCAAATACCATGACTCCACTTTTTTGTGTTGTGCGTTGGGAATTATGCTCCATTGTGTGAAATCGTACACCAACAATAACACATTCACTGTAAAAGTGAACCTAAAGTGAAGGTCCTATTGCGAGTGAAAAAAATCTTGAGAAATGTTTGAACTCTCATAAATTTCTGCTATAACCTGAAATGCGTGTACATGAATAGTTATATATAAAATATAAAGTAGTGCATGTAAGAATTCTCGTTAAAATTTACTCTATATATCTAGCTTTGAACCAATCAGAAAATGCTCGTTGATGTCTTTTAAAAATTTCAGAAACGGTTTCACCCCGACGACGTATCAACTTTAGGTGTTTCCTAAAATACATAATTGTGAGTTTGTGTGACGACAATAAAAAAGACTTAAGATATCGAATGGAAGGTATTAAATGAAGTTACAAATGCGTACTTGTGGTAGACCGTTATTTCATTCACATTGTTGAGGATGTACCAATGAAAGAGTTGTTTCTCTTCCTATGATATACATCGAAAACGTGACATTCCCAATGGTCCTACCTTCTGAACGAACACTTCGAACTCACCAAATCACCTCGTTCCCTAGAATGCTATCATCATTTTGTTCATCTCTGATGAATCGGGTTTTAATCCCACTTAGATACCTTGAACAAAAAGTACTTGATTCGTTCATTAAACATTCTTCTACAATAGATTTCTCAGGACGTGCTTTGTTATGAACATATTGTTTTAGTGTGAAGAGACTTCTTTTAATGGGATTCATCCAACTGTAAGAAACCAGACCAACCTTGGTTTCTTATGGTAAGTGAACAACAAGGTGTACCATTACGCTGAAAAAAGCAAGTGAAAGTATTATTTCCAATTTGGATAGTATGATTATGATATCTACCTGCAATCTATCCAAATCACTTACTCTTATCGTTTTGACACACAAATCATGAAAAAACTACACAGTTCAATAATACTGATGTTAGACATTTCTTGGTAAGAATGGTCGAACACCAAATGGTAGAAGTGGGTGTAGTAAAACATGGCAGTCGTGAGTTTTGAGACATGATATTTTTTCCAGCTTGTTTTCATTCACACATCGTGAAATGTTAGAAATGAATCCATTGGAAAACTTAACTGCTTTTAGAAACTTACAAAACTCAACCCGCTTGTTGCTAGTCAACATTAAATCCTTTCTTATTTTTAAATCTTGTAGATCCAATCGAACATTAGTGGTATCCTTTGTTTTTCCTTGAATTTTCAACAACATACTGACCAAGTTATCACAAACATTCTTTTCAATATGCATTACATCAAGTTTGTGACAAATAAGTAGTCTCAATCAGTAAAGAAGATCGAAGAAAATACTTTTCTTAGTCCAATTAAGAGGTCTCTTCCTTTTTCTATCTTTTAACGAAGGATGCTTACTCATAACATGAAACTCTAACGAATCTAGTTATTCCAAGATTTCTTTGTCATTCATTATTAGTAGAAGTGTCTTACGCTCTACTTTTCTATCATTTAGCCTACTTCTTTGTCAAGTGTGGTTATATGGAAGATAGCGTATATGTCCCATTAAAGCAACTTTTTTTCTTCTCCTAAACGACAATCTATCTTCCATGTAAATGGGATATGTCTGATACCTCTTCGTACTCCATCCAAATAGGTCATCATATGTCGAGAAGTCATTAATTATCTACAACAAGACTGCATACAACTGAAAGCACCGATCTGTAAGACAATCATACATACGCACACCAAAAGCCTATAAATTTTTCAGTTCCTCATTCAATGGTTGTACACATCAATTTTTCTACCAAAAGATTTTGGATAGAGAACGGGCAATGACATGAAAAAGTTTGACTCTTTCATGCATTTCTATAGTGACAAATTGTAAAGAATTAACACCACAAACCACATACTGTACGAGGTACTCATATGACCAAACAGATTACTCCATCTTAAGCTAACCCCAAATGAACATTCCGTGGCTCTAAAGCAAAATCAGGAAATTTAGAATCAAAGTGCTTTCATCTCTCTACATCAGCTGGATATCTCAACACATCATCTGTTTCCACTCGTTTATCCTTATGTCATCTCATGTTTGCTAAGTTTTCTTATGATACAAATAAGCGCTATAAACTCGACACCAACGAAAAGTAGTGCAATACTTTTTGCAGAATTTTTTTTCTGATCTGTTAGAACAAATCTTGTACCGAGTAGGGGTGTAAATGGGTTGGGTTGAGAGACATTCTCAAACCAATCCATATTTTTGGGTTGCCAACCCGAAATACCTAAATTAAGTTGTCAACCCAACTTAACCTAATCCGAAAATATAGGTTAAGTTGGATTGGATTGTCTGGTTGTATTATTATTATCATCTTTTTCATTTCTAAATTTAATGCTGGTAAATGGAAATCATCAAGCATAAATCAAATATGTTTCACATCAAGTTAAACATTAAAAAAAAAAAAAACTCTCAGAACTTATAAGATTGTTTAACTTTAAATCAATAAATAAAAAAATAAAAAAATTATATATA
>JBBPDI010000009.1:22309152-22320815 GCA_037974545.1 Cucumis variabilis | reverse complement strand
GGTTTGTTATTCCAAAGTCCAACTCAATAAAATGAAATTCAAATCATGAATATGAAAGGTGGTGATGAAGCTTGAGAGTCATGTGTGATCCACGTTTGAAAGTAGTCAATAACTAAAATCTTGGACTACATGTTAGTTACTCAAATTTCTGAATGTGATCCCATTTTTTTTAGGTGTCAAGTTTGGTTAGTTTGAGATGAAAACGGGAAATAGGAACAGGTAGGCGTATATCTCCAAGTGAAATAAAGTTTGACTATGGTGCCTTCTCAACCCTGCTCATTTGGCATCAAGTTCGAGATAGGGCAGAGAAATTTCCCTAATACTAAAATATTTCACCATCAACTTTAGGTTTGTTGGAGAGAAAATACCTATACCAAATATCTTATTGCAAGTTTGGTTTTTAAACTCTGGAGGTAGGTATACATGGGTTGAGGGTGTCTCTTGGACGAATCCGAAAATTTGAGTTGGTTGTCGGGTCGGGTTATAACTCATGACACTCCAAATTACATATAAATTTGGATTGGTTGGGTTGACAACTCAAAAGACCCTCATAAAATCTCCAACTCAATCCTTAAAATTTGAGTTTGTTGGATATGATTGTCGAGTTATAGTTTTTGTTTTAAATTTTAAATACCTAAGTTTATCGATAACACATTATTAATAATTAAAATCTCATTAAATTCAAATATAAAATACCAAATTTTGAGAAAAAAATATGTATATATATTCTTTTATTAATCTATATGTAATTGCCTTGGATTAGGTCAACTCATATTTCTTTTAGCCAACCAGCAAGCCAAGCCAATGACAATACTAACACAACCTAACCCTTTGGGTTGCAGGGTTATTTGAACACCCCTATCTTGAAGTAGTGTTTGATCAATCTCAAATTTTGAAAACATCATTTGACTTGTTATATTGTTTTTTATATTGAACTTTCAATTTCATTCATTTAAACTACTTTGGATTCATCGTACTCATTTTAAACTCAAACATTCAATTTTATAAATATGAATCTTAGACTTTGTAGATTATATCAATTTAATCCTAATGGAGCTTAACCAATAATATAAATTGATACAACTATTTACAGTTTGAGGTTTAAATGCATAATATAAAAAATTAAAATTTAAAATTGATACAAAATGTCAAGTTTGAGTTTTAAATCAATGACATTAAGTATTTAGAATAAAACCGATACAACTTGTCAAGTTTATAATTCATATAAGAAAGTATATACGATAATGAACTTAAAGATAATGAAATTTTAAAGTGGTTCATAACATATTTTTCTTGGATTTTAAAACTTGTTTCTAGAACACTGTTGATCACACAAGTCATTGCAAACAAGACAGAGAGCATGGTAGAATTTAGATAAAAGATATGTGATGTGTGTTGTGTTTCTTAGCATCCAAGTGGGTTGGAGAGATGGATATCGTGTTCAAACTTTCTTAGCATCCAAATAGGCTAAATATATAATAACGTTATGTTGATTATCATGAGATTGTGTACATTTATTGCGTAAAACATGGGATTGGGAGCTAACAGCATACAAAATTCATTTGAGTTAAAATTTGGCCTTTTCATAACTTTGTTTCATCACTTAAAAGTCTCGCAATTTAAACATGGCTTCTACATATATTGTCAAATTGCAAATGGGTCCTCTGTTTTGAATGTTTTGTGTTAGATACTTTATTAATTTTGGTCCATCGGTTTGGTTCGATGGCATGTGTTGTGTTAGTCAAATCTACTTTTGTGATTAAGCATTTGGTCCTGAATTGACCTAACTAAGACGTTGTTGAGTTTATTGACGAATCTAAAGCTTCATGCTATGGGAGCATTATTTCATATAAGATTAGATGTAAGTTTCTATATAAATTTCTTATTTGTACCTTCTCAGAAAACACTTATTAGACATAATATTAGACGTCGTTTAAAAGATGTAGAGATTATGTTTATAATTTAATGAAATAAAAATACATTGATATGACATCTAAATTAAGTAATATTAAATAATAAAATTATTCAATCATATATATACACAAATAATAAATTTTGAAATATTTATCAAAGTTTGTTAAAATAAAATTAAGTTAAAATAATTAAATTTTCTAAATGAAAAATTGTAAAAAATAGTAAATTTGATAAAGTACTTACAAGATATAGCAAAATTTTTCAGATTCTATCAATAATAGATATTGGTAGACATTAATATACTTCTTTTAGTGGCATTAATAGACAATGATAGAAGTCTATCTAACTTCTATCATTGATAGAATCCAAATTTTGTTATGGTACTTATAAATATTTTAATTTATTTTACTATTTTTAAAAATACCCCTTTTCTAAATAATTTTTTTCAGAAGTTTTAAAATAATCTATTAAAGATAACATATTTACATACGTATATGAGGGAAAAAATAATTAAATATTTCTAAATAACCCAAACATTTACAGAAAGAGGTGTTTGAGACGAGGAATGAGTTATTATAGTTTTAAGTTATTATAATTTAATTAGAATAGTTTTACTTTGAGTATAAATTATTTTAGT
The DNA here is from genome assembly GCA_037974545.1 of Cucumis variabilis. NCBI lineage: Eukaryota > Viridiplantae > Streptophyta > Magnoliopsida > Cucurbitales > Cucurbitaceae > Cucumis > Cucumis variabilis. The sequence continues at coordinate 22,318,264 of JBBPDI010000009.1, read as the reverse complement.
TTAAGTTATTATAGTATGTGTTTGATGTGTATACTATTTTGGTTTGATAAGAAAATAGTACACACAGTAGAAAGTTTTGAAATAGTGACTGTAGTTAATTGAAGACTTTTAAATAGTATTTACGAGATGATTATTATAGTTTTCGATAATTTTTGTCCCATTGAACTCTCTCACAAATTGAAACAAAAAAGATAGAAAAAATTGGACTGATTTATACAAATAGTCTTTGAAGTACTTATTTTATTGGCAAATAAATTTTGAACCAACTGTAAATCTATGTACTTAGATATTTTTCGTGGCACCATTTACCATTGATCCAACTATCCAAGGGATGATTATAGTAAAAATAAGTGCATAACATCTAGATCACTTGAGGGGCACATGTTTTACCTTTTTAATGTATATATATCTTGCTCATTGTTGTTTAATCTTGATCTAAAAAGTGTTGTAACATAAAAATCACTATTTTGGAAGTAATTACTATACAACATGATCTTCGATGAGTGCATGTTTGAGTTAGAATCAATGAAGAAAATTATTTACTCATAATAAATGAAAAAAGAAAAAAAATTAGAAGATGAAGATCAATAGATTGTGTGTACTATAAGAAAATCTTGGTTTTTTTTAAGGAAGGAGATACTTAGATCTAGAAGAAATTACTTTTTCAAATTTAAAATTGATTTCATAAAGTTTAACAGTTAAAAGGAGAAGAAAATTATTGTTGATGTACCACTTTTGCAAATCCCTTGAGTATAAATGAAAATGATTTTTCTTTATTAAGATAATTTAAATGAGAATAGTCACTTCTCAACCTTAACTTTCTAATATGTTTGATAACCACTGTGAAATATATTATAGACTAAATTACAAGAAAAATGTATCTCAATTACTTTAATGTTTGTGTAGAAAATATTTCTACATTTTTAATATTATACCTAATAAATGCTCTTAAGCTTTAAAAAAGAGTTAGAAAATATTCTTACCATTATTTTTCTTTTATGAAAATCGTTAAAATTTTGTTTAAAAAATAATCTAAACTATTGAATAGTTACAAAAATAATCTTGATTTAAAAAAAAGTTAAATACTATCTAAATTTTATATCAATTTTCTCACCAACTGAAATTAATATCAATTTTTAAGTCAAAACATAATTTTAAATTTATTTGACAATTAACACAAAATGTTAGGTCGCCAATGCAACCATCTTAATAGCTATTGTTGTTACCAACGTACAACAACCTATCAAATAAAAAAAATATTTTACTATTAACGCATAATGATAGTTTGATAAGATGTATCAGTGTGGGATATTTTTTATTCGACTTTATTGTTTTAGTATGTTTTAAGGAGATTTTTTTAAAAATTTCGTAAGATTTTGTAGAATTCTATGTTTTAACCAAAGTCTAAAATATTGATATCGATTGAAATATCTGAAGTCTTAATTTTACAAAATTTCGATTTCGATGAATATTTTTAAAAATTTATAAAAACAATCATTCACTAAAAAATAATTTAAAATTAGTAAATAAATATATTTTTTTTCAAATAAGTAAACATATCTATTATTTATATTAGTATCATTTTCATTTTTATTTCTTGTAATGTTATAAACTTTTCCACTATGTAATAGAAATATCGATTCATTATTCTATTGATATTGTATCCATGAAAATGATAGAAATATCCATTTATCAATGAAAATTCAAAACTGTACTTTTAACTTAAAACTTTGGTTTTTATTTCAAGGACTAAAAAATTTTGGTATAAAAATGGATTAATTGAAATATTTTTGAAGTTTTTTTCTATAAGTTTTAAAGATATTTATAAAACAAAACATTAACCGTACCATGATCAAAGGATATATTTTTGAAAACGATCATAAGTAAAGTTGATTCACACATCTTAATTAACACACATTTATTGAAGGTACTGCGTAGTACTATATCAAAAATGGAGGTATTAGGAAATTTGGCCACTTTCCAATCAATTGGGCGGCTGGTTTCTCGAGATAACAATGTAGTTAAGCGCGGTACTAATACAGTCGGCCCGGTGTTGTGACAATTTATCTGAAAAAGGTCCTGAGCTCAGTTCGTTGGGTTCTGCCGAGTAGGACACATAAAGGACTTTATGATTGAAGGATCTTTTTGGGTTTGGGGTCCTTCAATTGAGAAGATGTGCCCTGTGTATGCAATAATAACAATTATAACTCTCCATCCATGGCAGAAATGGGCGAAACGATAATTATCGTTGAAGTTTCTGAAAAAGGATAAGATAGGTTAAAAAGAGACCTGGGCAGATGGGGGAAAATGTGGGGATGGAAAAAGGATGAAGAAGATCATCCCAACTTTACTTTTAAATTAAAGTGAAAGATTGTTTAATTTTTTTATTTGGTTCACAACGCTGACGGTAAACCAGACGAAAAATGTATGAAAACGAATGATCCTTTGGCTGAACAAAGTTGTATTATTTTGGACCCATTGGTTTACATAATTTCTTTTTATTTGTCTTTTATAACCTTAATTTTGAGATATTCTGAATATTTAGGAATATACTTGTTTTAATAAAAAAAACTGTTATATAAACAATAATTATTAAAAAAAAATAGAAAATACAGAATTCCGATATAGCAAATAGAATTCGAGTTCAACGAATTTATGTTATTTTTTTAAGCAAGTTTTACTCATTTTAATTTTAACTATTTTTGAGTCAATGAGTAATTGTCTTTCATAAAACAAAAACTAACTTTTTCATGCTACGAAAAAGAACACCTTAGATACAAATTCTTTGTAGAAATAGATCGAACTTTGTATAAATTTACCAAAAAAAGAAAAAAATGTTTGATAGTGGAGAAATTCCTTAAAGAACAATTTGAATAAGAGTTATGTTTATAAATTATTATTTGTGGTCATTCGAATAGTCGTGTATGTTCTTCAAGTTGGTTATTTTTTAAAACATGTGTTAATTCATTAAACAATACAACTCTAAATAAATTGTCACGTAAGATAAAGTATATGTGGTGAAAATTAGAAAAAGTGGATATGGGTAATACGTTGGTGAATTGAATATTTGATTGATGAGATAAAAATGAATTAGTCCTTTGTGTGAAGGTTGATGTCCCACACACGGACATGTCACGACGCATTTTATGTAGTTCTTTGTGTTTCTCTTCCCATTTGAGAGGTTCTATTATTTTATTGGGACTCATTATCACTAAATTTTTTCCTTACTTTTACAAATTAATCATCTGTGTGATCCAATCTATTTCTAAGATTTTTCATTTATAATTATGAAAAACAGAATTCGTCCATTGCATAACTTTTGTGTTTGGATTAGATTTCTTATTTTTCTCTATAATCACTGGTAACGATAAAGTTTGGATGCAATAATTACGGGTAATTGTTTGAGATGATCGATGATATTGAGGTGAAATGAGAAATTTGACCTCTTTTAATTTTTTTTTTAGTTTTTATAATTTAGTTTTTGTCATATTTATGTGTGGATATATATATATATATATATATATATATAATGGAGTTTTAGATTTCTCACTCTCTTCTCTCTCTCGGCCTCCCCTCCCTCTTCACTCTCTCGTAGTCGCAAGAGACCATTTGACTCTCACCCATCTCAATCTCCTCTCTCTTGCTCTTGTTCACCATACTCAATCTTGATGATATCCTCTTGCCTTCACAAACTCATTGATTGATTTTTTTTTTTAATTTTCTTTCTTGCACATTTATTTTTTGGAGACTCCACACAACGTGTTTTGATAGACCGTTTTCATATTTTTGTCTTGCACTCTTGCAGAGACTCCAAGCATATGACATTTCAATCTGACTTGACAATGACACCTTCTTGTCCAATTAAAAAAAATGAAGGAATTAGAGGAATTCGAGAAGAGGAGACAAAAGGAAAAGTTAAAAATAATTTAGTTGCGAAATTTTGATCGATAATATTAAAAGTTATTAGTAAGAGGACAAACTAATGTTTGAGGTTTTTTAAAAAAACTTTTATATTACAGTAAATATTTTAAATCAACAAATATTTTCAAATAATATCAAAATGTTACTTTTTATCAATAATAAAGAATAATGATATTTAGCCATACGTTATAGCTTATTTTAAATGATTATAAACGATTTATGTTATTTTGATAAATATATAATGATAATTAAATAGGTTTATTGAAGTCTTCCCCTCGATATACAAATATTATTTATATACGTTTAACTAATGTAATTTGTATATAAATGCTTATGTTTCATTGAGAATTGTAATTAATAATGCATTCACTTTTTTTTTATAAACAATAATGTCTCTTTACATTTAATTTAGGTACTTTTACACATTAACTTAATATATTGAAATTTATATTGTATATTTATTTATATTAATATAATTTTTTTATATGTTATTTTGCTCGACAAATTAATCTACAAATTTAATCGTTTTAAAAATAAATATTATGTTAAATAATTTGAATATCTTCGTAAAAAACACTGTGATGCAACAAAAACAAAATAAAACAACAATCATCTCTTAATCCTTTCATAGAAAAATGTTACTCCCCTTCTTTTGTACAAAATAAATTGAGAATTTAATTGAAAGAAAATGTGAACACATATCTTAAAAATATAGAATCTAAATAACCTATATTAAAATACATTTGGTGTTTTGAAAAATGAGTGAATTATTATAATTTGATTAATTAGAATAGTTTGTGTTCGTGTTTGGGGTAGGTTGTAAATTTTTTTAATTTGAGTAATAATATGTGCTTGGTGTGTAGACTATTTTAGTTTGACAAAAAGATAGTAAACATTATTGTAGCAAATAATAAAAGTGATGAATGTCAATACTAAATAGTAAACAAAAAAAGAAGTGTAGTCACCAATCTTTTTAATGATTGGATACGGAAATAAAATAGATAAATTTTAAATTAATATCCAATAAAAAAATGTTGATAATTAAATTTATTATTTAAATAAAATTCATTTTAAAAGATAAGATTTTAAAAAATATCTCATAATCCAATAGTTGAAGTCATTCCATCAATCACGAAATACTTTTTTAAAATATTGATCAAGTCATTTTTTTGTTGGATCATAGATTGTGATTTCCTAAGATATTGATTCCGAGATATTTCTAGGATTAAATTATAATTTTTTTTTTGATAAACTTAAAAAAATCTTCGTAATCAAATATAATAAATTTTATGTTTTACTGATTTGGTTTGGTGGAGGGTTAATGTCAATATTTTCTAGTTTGTCTTGTAGTGCTTTGGAAACCAATCACGAAATGCTATTGTTTTCGCCTTGCAGTGTTGACGTAGGGCGCTACGACGTACAGGGTACGCGCTTCCTTTGTTTTTGCAAATAAATTACCCTAGTCACTGGCGGTTTTTGACCACTCCTTCTGGAACAGTTCTGTGTTCACCTCATGGTACAATCCCGTTCGGTTTGAAGCTGAATTCGAGTTTAGTCGAGTTCGATTTAGTTTTACAGTTTTTTTTTTAAGTTGCGGATTGTATCGGAAAATTCCTGAAAATCTCTTGAAGAAGAAGAAAAAACGGTGGAAGTGACGCAGATGAACTTGAGACAGCAACACGACATGAGGTGAGATGAGCGGTGAAGGTGAGAAGGAGAGTGTCAGAACGGTGGTGGCTGAAAGCGTGGGCCTTCGAGCGACTGGATGCTGGACTGTTGGGGGATGCCGGCGATGTGAACAAAGAGAGAGAGAGAGAGAGGCGGTGACATGAAGAAATGGAGGGAGAAAGAGAGGTGGATCCGACGTGAAGAAGGGAGGGGGGGCGTAGAGAGAGGTTACTACGTGTATAAATATTTATATATATAAACAGAGATAAAAAAAATGATACATTTGACGGTAAGTACCAATTCTTCTATTTTTAAAAATTTTCCTATAATATATTTAAAATAAAAAAAAGTTTAATTATGTTTCAATATGGATTTCCATTGCAAACCAAATCGAATTACATAAAATCCGTTTTAAATTATAACAAACTGAAACGATATTACTCGATTATAAATTTATTTTGGTTTGGATTTACAAAAGAGCTGCTTTTCACAGTTTTAATGAACACTCCTGAAAATTATGTACTAATTAGCCACCATTGACATATTATTCAACTAATTGAGAAATCGGAATATACACATCTAGAGGGAGCCTAATTGACTATGTTGATATAGTTGATCAATTCAAGGGATAGCCTAACTTTTATAAGTAGGACAATCAACTAAATATCAACTATTAAAGTGGAGCCTAAACGATCATTAGAATAACCTTGTTGCATCTTAAGACAGTTTATTAAAAAATAAGTTGAATACTTGTAATTCATTTATACTCTCGTGAACATATCTTTTCAATGGGACGTGGCTCTCCTAAACATATGTATCTAAGTGTTTTGTGTTATTGTCTTTTTATTTTCTCTTTACTTTGTTATTTGTTTTGTTATCAATCGAAATATGTTGTTTTTCAAAGACCTCTAAATTTAAACTAAAGCGTTGAACGTAAATGTGTAAAAATGAAAGAAAAAGTGTAAAATTGAAGAAAAATGGTGAAGAAAGGAAAAATAAGAAATGTCTGACTAATAGCTCCTTAAAACAAATTATTATAATTATAGTTAAAAAAAAGAAGAAAAAGAAAAAACAAAGTTGATTATTTCAGTTTTGAGCAATAATTGTCTCTCTTTGTAAATCCAATGATGTGATATTAATTAAGATTCAAAGGAGGCAACTTTGGTTGGAAAGCTTTATCAATTTCAAGAAACGACCCCATTTGATCAAGTTGGCATTTAAAAGGGGAAAGGGAAATTGAACTCAATTGGCCTTATATTTAACGTCATTTTCAAAGATGACAATAAATAAATAAACATATTAAAATTACTTTTCTCACCCTCAAAATTACTTCTAAACTTTATTATTTGATTGATGTTATAGAAATCGATTAAAAATATTAAATATTAATTCTTTTAGCAATAAAAATTATTATTTCGAAATGATTTTGAATATGGAAGAAAAAGTGATTATACCGACACTTTCAAAAACTTGTATTAAGTAAATTATTATTTATTTTCTCAAGTCATGTGCTATGGGACTCGTAAGTTTTCTAAGAAAGTTTGGAGTCTGTTCCTTCCCTCTTGTATCACCCTCTCTTTTAATGTGGTAGGGATTGGGTTATTATTAGACTGTTGTATAAATATATACTATTAAATCAGTTAACTCTCAATACTGCTGAAGTAGTCTCACTATTGTTTATTTAGTTTCATTTTTTTCTGTTACTTTCTTGTTATCAACCACTTTTGTAAATACCACTACAAATATCACTCCATGTTGATGAATAAAGTTGAGTGAAAGTGTTTTGTGTATACTTGTTTGATATGATATCAGAGCTTCCTCTTTCCTCCTAAAATTCCTTTCCGTCTTCCGCTAAAATCCATTGTCGTAATGACAACTCCAACCACCAATCCTTCATAAAACCTGCCAGAAAACCAAGAAAACCTTCATTCTAGCCAAACTGATACTTCTACTCAAAACTCTTCTGATCAAAGCCAAGAGTATTTGAATCATTACTTTCTTCATCACAATGACAACACGAATCTAGTGTTAGTCACAGAACAATTAACTGAAGACAACTATGTTTCTTGGAGTCAAGCAATAACCATTGGTCTTTCAGTGAAGAACAAAATTGGTTTCATCGATGGAACCATTACTCTACTAACCAACGATCTTCTTCCAACCTGGATAAGAAATAACAATATTGTTATTTCCTGAATACTGAACTCTGTTTCTGGGCCTATATCAACAAGCATTTTGTTCTCAAATTCAACAAGAACCATTTGGGTTGACCTCAAGGAGATATTTCATAAGAAAAATGCACCAAGAAATTCCAGTTGAAACGATCACTAGCTACTTTAGCACAAAACCAGGATTCCATTGGTATGTATTTCACTAAATTCAAGACTCTCATTGACGAACTGAATACATATAGGCCAGCTTGCACCTGTGGAGCTTGCAACTGTGATGGTGTAAAAGAAATGGGAGATTTCTTTCAGATGGAATACCTTATGGATTTTCTCATGGGACTGAATGAAAATTTTTCTCAAGCTCGAGCACAACTCCTTTTTATGGACCCTCTTCCTCCAATAAGCCGAGCCTTTTCTCTCCTCCTTCAAGAAGAGCAACAAAGATCAATTGGATCTCTTTTTTCCACAACCTCATCCATGGCTTTTGCAGTAGCTTTGAATCCATATAAGAGTGGTTCCTTGAATTAGCAAAGGAAAGATAGACCTGTGTGCACGAATTGTAACATACCTGGACATACGGTAGATAAATGTTACAAGCTCCATGGTTTTCCTCCTGGATACAAGACAAAAGAACAACGAGCCAATAATGTGGCTAACTCAGTAACAACTCAAAGTGAGGAAAATGCATCTCAAATCGCTGCACAACCCAATTAGATGGGAAATGCAACTAGCAGTGCATAAGCTTTGATGTAATGTCAAAATCTTCTCAATCAGCTTCAGTCCCAGACCAATTCCTCTAATCAAACAACTACCTTACATGTAGCAGGTGCCACTTATTCATTTCCTTTATGGTTAATTGATTTTGGAGCATTCACTCATATTTCTTGCTACAAGTCTTTCTTTACATCTATTAAACCTTGCTCCACAACCATTCGATTGCCTAACAAACAAGTGTTTGAAGTTAAAACTACCGATAGCATCAGGCTATCTGAATTCATAAAGCCGAAGAATGTATTATATATTCCTGAATTTTCATTCAATCTCATATTAGTGAGTGCATTGTCAAGAGACCTACCAATTAATGTTAGTTTCTCTACTAACAATTGTATAATTAAGGACAAGTTCACTTTGAAGAAGATTAACAGTGCTGAACTTTTATATGGACTTTATGAATTCAACTTGGAAAATTCCTCTACTATGCTTTCCTTAATATGTGTTGTTACCAATGACAATAGCTCCTTGTGGCACTAAAGACTTGGCCATCCTTCTGTTGATACATTAAAATCCTTACAAAATTTGTTGCAATTGAAATTTCTTGCTTATCATCATTGTACTACTTGCCCTTTAGCAAAACA
>JBBPDI010000009.1:22214783-22227151 GCA_037974545.1 Cucumis variabilis | reverse complement strand
CATGGCTATCGAAATTCGAAATTGTAAGAGAATCTTCGGGCTATGAGAAACGAAACCCTAAACCCACATTTATTTAACTTGCAGAGACCCCTCGCACATTTTTATATCCCTCTAAAGTATTTGCTTTCAAAATGGGCGCTTCCATATTACACACCCACGCAAATGGCAGGCTTCCTAACCAAAGTTGTATTTTACATTTTTCAATATATGCTTCCTACTATTTTAATTTTAGAAACGTGTTTAATACTATTCATCAATATTTAGGTGTCAATAAACTATTATTAATTCATTAATATTCAAAAAAAAATTAATTTAAGTTATTAGAGATAGTTGTGTTTGTAGGAACCTTTCATAAAACTTTACATGGAGTCATTTGTGGTTATTAGACTATCTTCTATGACTTTACCATACGAGACTAAATTATTTCTTTTTAAGATAAAAAAAATAAACTATTTACAACCACTAAAAAATAAAAAATTATTGGATAAATATTTTGTTGATTTTGTTATTTTAATATTTTTATAAAATATTTATATAATTATTATTTTGTAATATTGTATGATTTAAGACATTATATAATATATATGGGGATTTGTTAAAAATAGCAAATTTTTTATAACATATAACAAAATTTTCAAATATAATGTTACTCTTTTTTCTTATCAAACTAAAATAGTCTAAACATCAATTACTTACTATTATAACCAAACTAAAATAATCTACCCCAAACACAAACTATTATAATCAAAGTATAATAACTCACACTTTGTCTCAAATATCCTCTAAAGATTTGACATTATAACGTAGAAAATAGACATGACAATCAAAGTATAATAACTCACACTTTGCCTCAAACACCCTCTAAAGATTTGACATTGTAACGTAGAAAATGGACATGATTGGTGATGAATGTTGGTTTGCATACCAAATTTCCTCATGAAATGAGTATTTTTCACCTTATATATATATATGGTATATTTTTAGATACGTTGGATACAAATACTAATTGATTTTGAAAATTTATTTAAGAAAATTGAAGTGCAACATTGTTTGTTCTTCTGACTATTTGGATGCTTATTTTGATTCTAATTGGTATATGTTTGACAAATTCCAAGTTGTTATTCGTCTTTCTTAAACAATCTTTTTAAAGTCTTCTTCATTTTGCTTTAGTTAGAATAGCAAGAAGAACGAATATATTTTGCTTTATTTTGCTTTAGTTACACTTAAATTCCAAGTTGTTATTCATTTTGCTTTAATTTTGAATCTAGGGTGTTATTAGCTTGTAAAGACCAAAGATATATATTGCTAACACTAAAGACAATTGTATCAGATGACAAAAAAAAATTTTAAAAAAGCAACCAATAGCACATTTTTTGTTTTGCATATTGTAAATATGACAAGTAAATTAATATTTCAGACAGCTATCATAGGGCGATCAATTTTTAAATTTTCTACTTTTGCAATTTAAAAAAATTTAATGGCATGAGTTCTATTATTATAATTTTTTTTGCTATTTTTGCAAACGCCCCTAAATAAAATGTACTTTTGGTTTATGAGGTTTAAAGTCCATATCTATTTAGTCACGGAAGTTTCAAAATAGATACTTTGGTCTTCATGTTTCCTAAATACTTCTAGGTGGTCCATAAGTTAACTTTAATTTAATGGAATGTTTACTAGACTGTTAAATGTGAACATGGGCAGTAGTAATATTTGATGATGTGTAAATTATGTTGAATTAGTTGGAAAATAAATTAAAATAAAATATTTGAAAACTTTAAAATATACCTATAATTTTAAAATCTTTTGTGTTTTTTATTTAACTTGTTGGTAAAAAAAGAAAATGCATTTTTGAGTCTGGGTGTTCTGATTTAGTTATTGTTGAGTTAATATGGGTTGATTTTATAGTTTTTCATGAACTCCTTCAAAAAATCTTGGTTTTTTTATGAATCTAGGTCCATGCAGGTGATAAATCTCGATTGAGATTTTAAACTTTGCTCTGAGTTTCGTTGAAGGAGTCATATGAGTTTCACATGCATTTTGTAGGATAATCTTAGAGTCGATTTCCCCTGAGATTTGATCGAGATTACCACACATAATGCATGAAAAACCCTAATCTCGTGATACCCGTGTAATCTTGCCCGTTTTCTATTGCTTATTCTGTTATTCATGTAATTTTGGTCAAGAATGCCTTGAAGAGATTACCCCACAATTCATCACAGAATACTGATTTAAGTGTTTTTTTTTTAAATGTGTATGTTTATGAAAACACATCTATTGAATATGAGATTTTCTATGTAATCAAAACATAATTTAAAAATAACACAAATATTTGTTAATGTTGAAAACGAATTTACTAATTAATATAAACGGTTGGTATTTTCGTCAAAAAGATTTAATAAGAATTCTTTTTATTATTTAATGATAGTTGGTTAGTCTATCAAGGATAAAGTGTTATTTATTCTAAAAGATAAAAGATTGGCCTATTTATTAGGAATCTTGATCTATATCTTTTATAACAAGAAGATTGGGAAGATCTATAGATATTGAAGCTTCTCGTCGTCAAGTTGTGTATGACGAGATTGGATTTCAATTCGAAAAATATTGATTTGTTGAAGAAGTCTTTTGAAGGTATCTCATTACCCTTTATGGTATGACACATTATTGAAGATCGTCAAGAGATTTGACAGAGTATCGATTGATAAGAAATATGAATGAAGGATGAGATAATTGTATCACGGTCAATAAATTCAAGGGATAGTCTGAATTCGTCTTCAAGGAGATTTACGTTTACCGTCAAGGAAAGCTTGAGTATATCTTTTCAGTTATGATGATTACTTGTAAATGTAGCTTTAGGGTTAAGTTACAAACTTTTGAATCTCAATAATATTTGTTATCTGAGTAAAGAAGCTCTCGACCAGAAGGATGAGATAATTGTACCGCAGTCAATAAATTCAAGGGATAGCCCAAATTCATCTTCGAGGAGATTTACGTTTACCGTCAAGGGGAAGCTTGAGTATATCTTTTCAATTATGATGATAACTTGTAAATAGCTTTAGGGTTAAGTTACAAACTTTTGAATCTCAATGATATTTCTTATTTGAGTAAAGAAGCTCTCGACCAGACGTAGGTCGTATTTGTCAAACTGGGTTATCAAAACTTTCTATGTTATTTTTCTGTTTTGTTACATTAGCTATTAATAGAAGGATATTATTTATCTGTCTTACTTATTTTTTCGTAAACTAACAATGAATAAAATTTTAGACTTCACAAAATAATACTAATATTTCTTCTTCTTCTTTTTTCCAAATATATTTATTAATGAAAAAAACGAGAAATTATATTTGGAAATAACGACTATACCTTTTCTTACTAAAAACAAAAACTTGTATAATAATTCTTAAAACGATTTCTATCATATAAAATTAAAAAAATGGAGGTAATAAAAACAAAGTGTGTAATTATGATGGGAAGAGATGTGTTTGATTTGCAACCGATGTGCCAAGAGATCAGGATTCCTTATAGAGTGTAAAAGGGATAAAATATCATAATAATGCATTTTTTTTATAAATTTATTACCAAAATAGTATAAATAATGTTGATTTTGACATTTATTTTAAAAAAATATAGGACTAGTCTTAATATTGTCGGCACGTGCCCGAGACGACGTAGAGCGGCCGACATCTTCAAAAGGAGTTAGTTTTAAAAGAAAATAGATGTCGTCACCAATCCTTTTTTAGGATGTGATTGGACACCAAAATAAAATAAATAATTTTTTTTAAAAAAATGGTCTACGAAATATAAAGTTGGGTTCGGGAGTTATAGGAAAGATATTAGCATCCCATAACACCCGTTTAGAAAACGGTGGCCAAACTTAAGGTCTTGATTTATTTTTTTTTTATGTCTTACTTCCTTGACTCCAATATTTGAAACAACGATCCCATAAAAGTGGAATAATATTCCATTAATTAAACTATATTGAGAAAAATTCCTCACCTTAAGAAAATGATAACTTTTACAATTTCTCAAAATCTATCATAGGTTAGTCTTCAAATAAAGAATTTTTTTACAACATTGATTAAATTTATTTTTTCTTGGGATAAAATCTTACTCCCAAAGATATCAATCCCTCACCTCAAGAATCTAGAAAGAACGGACTCCCAGAAAATTCTAGATTCTATCATAGGATTTTTTTTAGCGAAATAAATGTGAGTTATTAAAAAAACGGTTTATTAGGAAATCTTATGAAATATAGATTTATATTTTAAACCTTTTTTTAAAAAAAAATTAAAAATGATAGTTTTAAAGCAAAAGTTTCTAAGTGGTCAAAAAATGAAGTTTAAGAAGAATTTCAAAAATTAGGTCAATAGGAAATAATATACATTAAAAATATTTTTTTATTAAAAAAAATATTGGGAATCGATCTTGGACTCCCAAAGAACCGATCCCCTCACCTTAAGAATTTAGAAATAATGACTTTCATATATTTCTAATTCCATCGTCCAGAGTTTTTTTTAGAATGATAAAATATACAGATAAATATGATGCAAGAAAAAACAAATTAATTATAAAATAACATGTAAATATTATTAAGATAAATTCAATGCAAAGTGTAAAAGAAAATATTCATGAGTGTAAGATTTATGATAATTATGTTTGCAAGAAAAATAAGTTAAAAAAAAGAAAAACAAAAGGAAAATAAAAGACAAAAGAAAGAAAGACAGAATCAAAATAAACAAAGAAAAAAAAAGACTTACGGCAATAATAGAATAAGAAAAAAAATTATTATAATAATAATAACAATAATGGATAAATAAAAAAAGAAATTTTATAATAATAAGTTTATAAAAGTAAATAGCAATAATAATAAAGTACAAAAAAAAAAAAAGTAAAGATAATAGAAGTTAAAGAAAAAATCATAAATCTTCTCTATTGCTTGTTTCTTTTCTCTATATTTGTAGGGATAAGAAAATAAAGATCAAGATAAGAAGATAAGAAAAAATCTTATGCCTTTTTCTTTTTTCTCTAGGTAGAAGAAAAAAACTAGGTTTTTTTCTCTATAATAATAATAATAATAACAACAATGAAAGTAAAAGAAAGTAAAAACAAAAATTTTACATTTCTTTTTCTTTCTCTCATCTTAAAAAAAAAATAAGAAAAGAAAAGTTTAAATCAAAAAAGAAAATACAAAACAAAAAATGTAAAGATAATAATGAAATGAATATAATAAAAAAAACCTACTTTTTTGTAATAGATCTTTCTTTCCAAATGACAAAGGTCCCTATTTATAGAGTTGATATACCACAAATTAGAAAAAAACAATAAGAATAAAATAAAATATTGATATTATATTAATAAAGTAAAATTTATTTTTTCCTAAAATAAAAGAGATGAAATATTATGAGATTTGTCAAAATAAAAATAATTTATTTTTTCCTAAAATAAAAGATATGAAATATTATGGAATTTTGTCAAAAATAAAAATGATTTATTTTTTTCTAAAATAAATAAAAAAAATTATTTAAAATAAATTAATTTTTCCTTTAATTTTCTCAATCGCCTCTCTTTTTAATGAGAAAAAATGAATTTATTAATTTCTTTCTTTTTTTTCAAAAATAAGTTAAAAGGAAGATTTAATTAATTAATTTTTTTAAAAAATGAATAGAAAAATAATAAAAATATGGAGGATAAAATTAGATGGCTACAAAAATATAAAATAAGAAAAAGAAGAAGAAAGAGGGCTGTCTATTACCTTTTCTTTCTCACTCCATTTTCTTTCCAACCTTTTTTTTATTATATTGTTGCAAAATTTATATACCAAATCTTATTTCTTTTTTACTTTTCTTAACATCTTTACCAAATTTTATATTAAAATTATCAATTCTTTGCTCAATTTCTATTTCAATTACATTAATTTTCAAATGGTTTTAACAATTAGGAATTATCTAAATAGATTTTACAAATGATTCTTGCAGTTTCATTTTTGTATATTGCTAATTTTTTAAATATTTGACAAATTTCAAATTATAATTATTTTAAACATACTATCTTTACCTTTTTAAGTTTTAAATGATAAACAAGATAATAAATCTTGTTTGGATTTAATTTAAATTTTAAAAATTTAGATCTTTTGTATTTTTATTATTTGATTTAGTTTGAATTTTAAAAATTCTTATCTTTTTGTAAATACTACGCAAAAACAACCTCATGTGCTAATACCGTAAACACACAAAACAAAAGTTCAGACTAATTTGGTATAATCTTTTAAGGTTTCCTTATTTGTTTAATTTTTTTTGTTTTTGTTTTTGTAATTTACTATTCTAATGTTTATATTAAATTGGTCTAATTTTTATAGTAATGTTGTTACGAATAACATTTGTATGAACTTAAATCTCAATTATATATATAAAGTTTGGCAAAAGTGAAACTCGTAATTAACCGATTTAAGTTAAAATGATAAATCTTTCTCTAACATATAGAATTATTATTAAGAAATGGGTAGTTAATTTCCAAAAATTAATTTTTTTTAAACCGATAATTAATTTATTTTGATGGATAATTATGATGATGATGATTACAATTCACTTTTAATGTCATTATAATTCATTTTTATGTTAATTTATTAATTATATAGTGTTTATATCTCGCTAATATTTTAATTTTTAAACAATGTTGTTTAGTAATCTTCAACCATTATAAAAGAAATAATAGATCATGAAGTAAAAAATTAATAAATACCGTTAATAATAATAATAAATTAGAAAAAAGAACCACGATTATGAGTTTTTTTTATTATTTTGAAATATGATGATTATGTTTTAATAATTTATCAAAAATTTTCACCTACCACAAAATCAAGAAAACCATGAACTAACAAAATTGAATATAGTTTTATTCAAAAATTTCAAAGTTTTATGTTTGACATAATTATAAAAAAAAATTGTTACAAATAGACCATTTGAAATAATATAAATAAATGATTCTCATATGTTTCAAAAGTAATTAAAATTATACCTATAACAGTAGAGTTATTAAATTGAATAATATATTATTAATTAACTATAAATTTCTTTTCGGTTTTAAAAGATTGAATCCTATAATTTTGAAATTTGAATCTTTTAAAATTTTACTATTAAAAAGAATAATATACACACAGTTCATAAAATTTAAGACTAAAAATAAATACGATTATTAATCATTTAACATATGTTCTCTAAATATATTATCTAACATCTTGAAGTATTGTGAAGGTTGATGAGATTTACAACTAAGTAAAAAGTAAAGTTTTTTTTCATTACTTCTTTGGAATACAACCAAGCAAAAATAATAATTAAATAAAATGATATTTACGTATAGTTTTTTCATTACAAAAATATTTACTTATAGTTTTTTCATCAAAAGAACATTTACTTATAAAAAATCGTTTAACATAGGTACTCTAAATATATTATAGTTTTTTCATTACTTATTGAATTAAAAAATATTTTATATTTTTTAACTAGAGCTGTAAATTGGTTATCATGTTTTCAAAATCCTTAGGTTGGCAATCCGAATAATTAATGCTTATTTCTATTTTTTTTTCATACAGATTCAAACATTTCTGATTTTATTATATATAATTTTTTTGATTAATGTGATTGTATATTTTTTCAGTGGTTCAATCTATTTTAATTTTAATTTTTATAATTTATATAATTTTAGATTATACTTTAGAGTTTATTTTATATTATTAACATTAAGTATGATTGACAAATTTGTTTAATAAAAACAAAAGACAAAATTATATTATTCTTAGATTTTAATTTATATTATTAACATTAACTATGGTTGACAAATTTGTTTAATAAAAATAAAAACTATTTATATTTCTAGAAAACAAAATTTTTTATTCAAATATCTTGTTAATGTTTCAAATATTTTGATAATTTTTTAAATAAATCTATTTTTTAAAAATATTTTGCTAATTTTTTAAATACTTGATCGTTTTTAAGCTTTAAATTATAAACGAGATAATAAATCTGATTTAGATTTAGTTTAAATTTTAAAAATTTATTTTTTTTTATTTTTATTATATGATTTATATTTTCAAAACATATATTTTTTATATTATTTTTATCTCATATGTTTATCTTTTAAGTACTAAATAATAATAATACTTACTATATAGTTTATGTGAATATAATTTAAATATAATCAATATACTAATAATACTTTAATTAACTTTGATAATTAACAAAAAAAAATTGTAACAACTAATTTTAATCAACAAAATATTTAGTACACATTGATTTTTTTTCATTGAATGAAAATTGTTAAATTATTGTATTAGACACTTTGTTTCTATCTTTTAATTATTTTCCAATCAAGAGCACTTACTATAAATTTATGGCCTTCAATTAATATAAAAATGATGGATTACAACGATAAATATCCATAAATCAGAAAATTAACAATTAAAAAAAATGTTGAACAAATTTCATCAATTCAAAAATACAATGAATATACATTTTCAATAAGTTTCAATAATAATAAAATTGATTTTAAGACCAATAAATTTTTTTCGTTGGAGAGAAAAAAAATAAATGGATATTTAAATTAAAAAATTAGAATTTAATTTTATTAAAAAAACAAAATTTATTTATTGTATAAAATAAAAATTAATTAAAAAAGATATTACTCATCCTAAGAAAGAGAAAAAGAAAAAAAAATGAAAACAACACTATTTTCGTAATTAATTTGAATCCTGCTATATTTTAATAATTAGTTTTAAAAACTGCATTATTGTATAATTTTTCCATGAAAAAGAGCCATTTTTTCCAATTGCTTTTTTGTTGTTGGAGTTTTACGTGGATTGAAAGGTTGAGGAGTCAAGTGAGAATTATTGAATGACCAACTCATAACAATCACTAAAGTAACATCAAACAAAACACATTGACACAATATACACACACCCTCACAACTTAACCATCTTCTTTATTTTGTTTTATTAAAAAGATCCCAAGCAAAGAAACTGCGAAATCCGACACCTAAAATTTTATTAAATGTGATCAATCAAAAGTCTTTCTAAAACAGGTAGTAATTTATTCAAAAGAGAACACCATATACATCATTAATTAATCACCAAAATGGCCATTGCCATCATGCACTATAGGTTAAAAAAATGGAAAAATCCATCCGCGATCTTATTTGCTTTTAGAATACGCCTAGTGTTTGTTATTTTATGTGATTAAGTCACAAAAATAGTTGTGGGGCATCATAGATTATTCATTACTAGATGTAATATGATTGAAACTTTACAAACTTTCCAATATATGATTTGAAAATAATTCCAACACTGATTATACAAATTACATATATGACTCGTCAAATTAAAATGAAGACAATTCTATAGTTTGTTAGAAAAGTTAGCTTTAATTTAGAAGATGACTTTAATCGTATTGTAAACTTGATAGGAATAATATAATGGTGTGAAGAAAAAGTCCCAAGGGGATGATGAAGCATCATTAGACACACCTCAACGACAAAGAAGAAAATTTTAATTTGTTCTTTCATGTTTTGTCATTGTTCATCAATATAATGACATTTGAAGTGGCCAAGTGGGGTCTGCTAAATAAATTTGTTGGTGTGCTGTTTAGGGAATTTTCTATTACTCTTGTTGAATAAATGAATTAGGTGATATTTGGTTCGATTTTCTCCCTTTTATTGTTAATCAAGAATTAAATCAAATCAAATCAATCGGTTTTACAATCAAAAAGAATCATGTTAATGTTCTTTTTGTTATCGGTTTGGTTTTGTTTGGTTTTTCACTTTTTTTTTTTTAATCTTATCAGTTGAAAATTTGATTTTCTTTTTAACACTTTTCTAAATTAAAAATATAAAAGGTACACAATAATTTTTTTCAGATTTGGTGAATAATTTTCTCTCATGGATGATGGGAACATTCTCTTATGTACAACATGGGAGCTGCATGCCTTCACCAATAAGTAAAGCAAAATGTAGCTTTTAGCCTTTTAGAATAGTTAATTACAACGAATTTACTAAAAGCTTAGCTTAGAAAATGACTTGTAAGTGAATACTACACTAATGCTTTGTGAGAGTAATCACTCCAATTAAATCCACTTTAATTTTATATTTTTTAATTTATCAAAGGTAATTTGTTAAATATTGAAAAAAGAGTCCAACTATTTTACAAGCAATACTAAAATTTTCAAAAAATGAAAAAAAATTTAGAAAAAAATAGCTTATAGCACATTTTTTTTTTATATATTGCGAATATGACAAATATTAATTATCAAATGGCAATCAGAAGACTATCGAAGGGTTATCATAGGTTATCCGCTTTTAAATTTGCTACTTTTACAATTTAGAAAATGCAATGAAATAAGTTCTACTATCATAATTTTTTTTTACTATTTTTGCAAATGCTCCAAAATTTTCTACCTCTTATCATCCATGCTATAGTCTATCTACTTGTCTCTATATATTTTTTGAACAATAATCTTTATTTATTTTTAAACTCTTTAGAAATATTAAAGAAATATTTTCTCTATCTTATTATTTTGGATTATAAGGGATTTGTTGATCCCGCGTGGTTGAAGCCTACTATGTGCGGGTTCTGTACGGGTTCTTTGACGTTGATAATCACCGCAACACATTAGGTTTGTCGTGAACCTTTCCTATAAATAACTGTTTGGCTACGTTGAGAAATCTATCAAGATAAAAAATTAAGCAGAAGAGTTTTGTAGTTGTATACGTCATTCAAGATACTCAATTACAAGGTAAGTCATTACCTTCAAATGCTGTAATGTTTTGTATATAGTGTTGAACACACTTCAGTTCAAAAAAGGTGATTCATGTGAATATGAAGAAAGACACGAGATTAAGGAAAACTTAGTCGATTTGAAGATTCAATTATTGATGTTAGGAGGAGCTTAATAACTAGTAATACAAGGGTTACTAGGAGTACCAGTTTAATAGGGGAGCATTGTGTGAAAAACTAGGTTGATTGTAAATATTATGTAAAGTATGTAATTGATTTTAGCATTCTTAGGAACTTGTGTTGATTTGAATTTTAATAAATAAATCTCTTTATCTGAGCATAAAAGTTTCCTAGATGTAGGTGATTTTCACTAGAATGGGTTATCAAAGCTGATGTGTTAAAGTTCTCTTTTCTTACTTTTCCTTTAGTTATTAACCTTCTTTTAGCTTTGGTAACAACTTTTCATAAACATAATCTATTTTACTTTTTCAAAGTTTATCAATGAAAGATGTTAATATCGACCTATATCTATCAGTGATTGAAACTAATAGAAAACTATTATCGATACTAAGCATGGTAGAAATTGATACACATATCTATAACTAATAAATCTACAATATCTACATGGTATGTAAGGGGTGTAATCGGGTTGGGTTAGGTTGGGTTGAGAGACATTCTCAACCCAACCCATATTTTTCGGATTCTATGGGTTGGTAACTTGAATAGCCGGAATTTAGTTTTTAATCGGCCAACTCGTAAAATATGGATTGGATTCAGTTGGGTTGTTGGATTTTTTCCCTTTTCGTTTAAGGTTTAGGGAAACGAAGGTGGACGACGCGATTGTGAGAGGGAGAGACCGAAGAGGGAGAAGACCGACCGTCGAAAACAGAGGTGGACAACGCGATTGTGAGGGAGAAGACTGGAGACTAAGGTGAGGCGGAATAGAAGAATTGAAGATAGTGCAGAAGGGTGAGTGACACGACGAGAGGAAGACTTAGTTTTTAGATTTTATTTTATTAGATAGTATATATATATATATTAATTTGGGTTAGGTTGGGTTGAATCGAATGTTTCAACTCCTAACTCAAAAAAATCCAATTTTTTAACCCAATTCAACCCTTATAATATGGGTTGATTAGTATGTGTTCAACCTATATTCTTGTGTTTTTATATTGTTATTTAATTTCTATAATTTGAAAATTTTTAATTTTTTCTTAAAAGATTATCCATATTTAAAGAGTCACCGAATAAATTGGTGTGTAAGAGGTTCCTTTTTTCTTTTCATATTTTTGAGTACGCGTAAGATGCTATATATAATTTCCCATGAAATTGCATATACATGTTGTAGTAATTTGTCACCTTATGCCAACAATGGAAGTAAAAAACCCATCTTATTCCAGGGAAAACCCATGGAATCTTCGTTGTCATCGCAACACAACAAATTATGTATTTTTTTTTCAAAAAAAACCCAGTAAGTATGTGGAAGTCAAGAATGAGGTAATTGCAGACGTTGGATGGATAGTGAAAAAGGGTACGAGTTTCCCACTAGGTTTCTTTATCTTTTCCAGATTCCGAATATACCATTACGAGAAAATTCACGAAAGTTCAGTGC
>JBBPDI010000009.1:22189628-22200524 GCA_037974545.1 Cucumis variabilis | reverse complement strand
GTCTAATTAAAAGACCTAGGGTAGAAGATGTAAGTAATTACAAATTTGCCATAAAGGCAAATTACTACTCTACCCTCGACTTAAATCCCATTTTATAAATCCTTAAATACTTGTCATTTTTCTACAAGAACAATGCACAATCCATGAATAATGGCTACTAGTTAACTCTATGCTTTGATGATTCAGGTAATCTGTTGGAAATCTTGGCTACTGTTTATAAATATTTATTGTAAAAGACATTCACCTTCATAAAAAGGTTATGGTTTTTGTTTATAAATAGCAACTATTTTGTAAAATAGTACATATACAATCTTTTTGTAAAAAAAAATTTGTTATGCAACTCCCAAAAATATTTTATGTTTTCAATTTAAAGTTCAGTTTTAAATTTTGAAACGATAAAAATAATTAGAAATATATTAAGACAAAACATGTGTAAAGTAGGATATGAAAAATTATTATTATCCAAACAACAAAATTGTTTCTAAAAGTCTAGACGAAGAATGTTTTTTTAAATTTATATAAAAATATACTCAATTTATTATTAAGTTGGTTGGAAAAAGTTTCCTAGAGCTTTTAGCAAAAAAAAAAAATAATACTAAAAAAAATAAAAAAAAAATGATAATAGAGCTTATGTCAGACTATTTTTTAAATTTGTAAAAGTAGCAAATTTAAAAGTGATGATCCTCGAAGAGCCCTATAATTACCGTCTGATAGTCCTTCAATAGTCATATGATTACCGTTTAATAGCCTTTTGATATCATTAATTTTATCATATTCACAATATGCAAAAAATTGGTGCCATAGACTGTTTTTTCTAAATGCTTTTGTCATTTGATGCAATTTTCCAAGTTTTTTCAAATCAAGAAATTTTAAAAAACATTTCAAAGAATTTGACCTATTGATATTTACTCATTTACTAAAGGAAAATTAATTAGATAAAATATTTACAAGCAAAAACAAAATTTCATATTCTATCAATAACAAACATTTGATAGCCAATGATATATTTCTACTAATTGCATTCATTGATAAAATAAAAAAAAGTTGTATAGCTGATAAATATTTTAATTTATTTTTCTATTTTTAAAGGTTGGATGATGGTTTTTATTAACTCCAATCAATGAATGATTATCCTCAGTTATGTGTATGAATTCAATGTCCATTTCTGTGCTTGCATATTAAATATATCCTCTCATTAATGACTACATCGAAATTCATCCCTCTACATATTTATATATGAATCTTTATAAATAAAATGTAAAATTTCACTGTAAATAAGCTCACAGATTCAATTTGAGGGGATAACTAAATGTATACATTGAAAAGATCTCAATCCTTTCACAAAGTTTTTTAAAAGTAATAATTGGAAGAAGAATAATATAATCGTTCAGGAGAGTAGAAGAAATGATGAAAAATCAAGAAAGATTTAGGAAAATCACGTACTTTACACATAATTTTTTACTAATGTCTTAAGGTTTCATTTATTATTTTAAGGGTCTTTAACTCATATAACCAAAATTGTTATGGGTCCGTTTGGATTGAATTAACAACAAAATGTTTTTTAATAATACATTTCTTTTTAAATACTTTTTTGAAAATGAGTTTAAAATATAAACACTTAATGTTTGGTTAGACTTTTCTATAAGTGTTTATATGTGAATTTGGTCTTTAAAGATTTCTCCAAAATAGATTATTTTATAAATCAATTTTTGAAAAATGCATTATTTTAGGGTCCGTTTGGATTGAATTAAGAACAAAATGTTTTTTAATAATACATTTCCTTTTAAACACTTTTTTGGAAATGAGTTTAAAATATAAACACTTAATGTTTGTTTAGACTTTTGTATAAGTGTTTATATATGAATTTGGTTTTTAAAGATTTATCCAAAATAGATTATTTTATAAATCAATTTTTAAAAAATGCATTATTTTAATTTGTCAAACACTACTACTTTTTTTCAAAATAGTTTTTTGACAAAATTAAATACTTTACAATATAAACCAAACACACCCTATATGATATTACATGAAAGACTTAACTTTCTAATAATTTTCACAAAAGGTCTAAATGGGCCAATATATTTCATAAATATAAGGCCTAAATTATTTCTTTGCCCATTTTATAATATTGGATTATTTTATTATTTTTTTAAAAAAAGGGAATGAATCGTGGGTTGTATGGTTTTGAAAAGTTTTAATACTTTTCATATACCAAAACTGCATTACTTTCCATATACGGTTTTGAAAAGTATTGGAAAGCTTTAACCCATTTTACTCGTCGATGACAAAAACGATAGGGAGAGATTTATTGACAGAAAGTTTGAAGACGAAGAAGACATTCGACGATCGACCACTGTGAAGAAATATCGCTCGAAACTTTGAAAAAATTTCGAGGTTAGTTTTGTTAAATAATACATTAAGCATACTAGATATATTGAAGATATTCAGATTATTAGGCAAAGAAATTGTAATTTAGAATGTAGTAGATTCTAGGGATTGTTAAGGTTTCAGACGTGAAGAAGATGACTTTTATTACTTTTTCGATGGAAACTGGGAATAAATTTCGAGGTTAAGTTGTATATATTCAATACATATGGTATATTATGTATATTACATATATACATATATTCAAGATATTAGACAGAAACTGCAATACTGGCCATCCCGACACAAAAATATTACAACTATATATTACTAAATAGTATAATTGTAAATTAGAGATATGATATATCTTTAATAAAACATCAAACAAAACTATTATATCTTTCGGATAATTTAAAAAACTAATATAAACGTAAATAAGATGTAGTGTATATATAATAAATCACATATACAAACTATTATATTTTGCGATAATATTATAAAACTAGTATAATTGTAAATAATATGTGGTATACATATAATAAATCACGTTAGAAAACGATTATAACTTACGGGTATATCGTTAAATTAGACTACATATAAGTCGATGATATACTAACACTGTATATTATAGTTTATCACTGTCTTAATTATGTAGTTACGGTATAATAATAAAAATTTACCGGTGTCAAACAACAAATGACACTGTATAATATGTGTACTATATATGTGTTCTTGTAATTAATGTAAAGTATAATAATTGGAATAATTGAAAAAGAATACTAACCAGAAGTTTATTAACAACAAAAGGATAAAATAATTAAACTCCGACCAAGAATGAAAAGATGATTAACGATATTGAATACTATGAAATCTATGAAAATAAGGAAGGTTAATGTGAAGGATGTTGAAGGGTTGCCGGCGACGATTATGTACCATGGAAAATTAGAAATTTATGAATGAAATGTTATTAACTTAATGTGATGGAGAAGAATGGTTGCGGGCGACGGTTGAAAACTGGGTAAAATTTGGTGATGGAAAGAAGATGATGGTTCACGGTTATAATGAAATTCAATAATTTTCCATATTAGAATAGATTTTGTTTTATACTTAATTGAAAAAATACTTTTAAATTATTACCATATTAGTTATGGAAATAATAATAAATTGAATTCATTTTCAATATAGAAATCATTCAAAAATTATTATGAATATAATATCTAATTAATAATGAATGTAAGGTTCGTATTGTCCAAAAATTATCATTTTTTCTAATTGAGAAAATAAATTTTAATTTAGAACATTTGTGAAATTTCGTATTCAATTTATGCATTTTCTCTAAATCTTTCTTATTTTAATTAAGATTTTATGCTTTTTAGGATCATTTTAACCTTCACAATCAATATTAAATATAATTTATTTTTAAAAATATATAATAAATATTACCTTAATTATATTATACCAAATTTATTATTTATTTTACAACTTTCATAACTATTATAATAAATATGTTGGGTTTTTTTTTGTGTCAAAAAGAATTAATAAGAATTCCTTTTATTATTTAATGATTATTAGTTATTATATATATATATATATATATATATATATTTAATAAGATAAAAGATTTTCCTCTTTAATAGGAATCTTTTATCTTTATCTTTTAAATAAGAAGATCCCGAAGATTTGACTAAGTCTTTAAATATTTGAGTTCTACCTCTTGTTCAGTATGGACGTTAGTGTAGATTCTATTCGATATAATTCTTTCAAAGAAAGTTTTATTTATGAAGATACTTCGATTACCTTCTTTATTATGATAAATTGTTCATGATCTACAGGTGGTCTCACCGTGTACCAGTTGATAAAAAATATGCAAGAAAACTAAAATAGTTGAAATACAGTTAATGAATTCAGAGGGAGTCTGAGTTTATCTTCAAGTAGATTCAAACATAAATTAAAGTCTGTCTTTGATTTAAGTTTTTGTTACAACTTAAGAGTGTTGCTGCTAATTTGAATCTTAATAATTTTTCTTATTTAAGCTAAGAAGCTCCATAGACGTAGTGATATTTGTTAAACTGGGTTAACAAAGCCTTTTGTGTTATTTGTCTAATGTGAGAGTTAATTACTTTAGGCATAGTTAAAGGATATTATTGATTATCTCACTTATTTTTAAAATAATCCACAATTATATATTCGTATTTATTATTAAAATATCATTTATTATAGATTTACTTTTAATATGGTATTAAGTTGAAACTAATATGGTAATATTATATTTAATAATTTCTACAAATTCACTTTATTTGGTGACAATTTTCTTCGACCACTTTTTTCTTTTGGTATTTCGATTTTGTTCTTTCCTTCTCCATCTCCTTCAAGTATATCTGGTAAGTCTGATATTTTTTTTTTGTTCATATTTCTTTATCCTTTCTATTTATGTAAATTTTGCCATATATATATTCGGTTTAATTTTCCCCTAAAGTGGCCATAATTTAAAAGTTCAATGAGTTTAATATGCCGATCATCTTCTTAAGTGTTCCGTAAACAATATATATTATTATATACCACTGTATAATCTAATTATCTTCCATGACATATTAGATATATACAAATGCATATTTTTAATAATACATAAGTTGTAATACATACAGTTATATTATTGATTGTCAGTGAATATTCGTTTCATTAAATTTATTTTTTTTATTTTTATTTTTGTTTCTTAAATGTGTCATCAACGGTATATTTATAATGATTTTTTCAATGATTGTGACAACTACATAGTGTTTTCCAAATATTAGTGAATCCTCCGGATTAAGTGATCTAATGCATGCTGTTGTTGATGCAGAGCTAGAAAAAATAGCAACCCATCAAGCCCTTGAGCTTAGAGGAAAGGCAATTTCCACAAAGTAAAACTAGCTAATACCGAATCATTTAAAAGTCTTTCAAGTGGTTGATTACGCACAGGCAGCAAGAGCTCAAGCAGCTATTGCATATAAGATATTCAGAGAACTTTCTCTGGCCCAAGATGGGAGGCATTGGCAAAAAGAGAAGCCAAGAAGCATTGATAATCATAGGACTATCGGAGGGCTATCAACCGATAATCATAAGGTTATCGACTCTTAAATTTGTTACTTTTGTAATTTAGAAAATATAGTTACATTGACCCTATTATCATAAATATTTTTGCTATTTTTGCAAGAGCCCCTTATTTAAATGGTATTTTAAAAAATTCAAGAAAAGTATTAAAAAATTGAAAAAAAAATTATTATAAATGAAAAGTAATAGTAAATTTACAAAATATACCAAAAATATTATAGATTCTATGAATATATCCCAGCTTCCAATTTGAAAATGGGTGAATTTGCCACCCAATGCAATTGCAAGAGAAGATGAGCGCCCAAGTTTCAACTCAACCAAAAGAAATTTTAATATTATTTCAAAACAATAATATCTAAATTATAAAACATATATAACAACGAGATCTAATTTGTGTTGTTTCTCAAATTTTGCCTAACTTTCCTAAATATTTTTAACAATATAAGGAGTGATGAAAATAATTATCAAACCAAGTATATTTCTTGAAAATGAGAAAAAGAACATAAAACAAAAAATATATCACTGATTGATAGATTTGGAGGATGTTGAACTTGTTTGTGTTGGAATGTTGAACTTGTTTCTTCCGCATGCTAATCTTTTTTCAGTTTGTGTGTTATTGTTTATGATTTATTAGTGATATGTTTCTGTCACTAATAAACTTGGAAGATATTTAGATTGTTTTCATTATAATGTATATTTATAAACTCTAATTCAACATTATCATTTCAGGTTGTTCAAGAAAAAAATGAAAATGATGGAAATATGGGATGTTAAAAATTTTAGGCCGAAGAGACAACTTACCCGATCAAAGAAAATGTTGGAGAATGCAAAAGACTAGAATATTGCAAGAGACCGATTGATTTGTACCCAGTTTTGATTTGCAACTCTCTCATTGAGTAAATGAATATTGTAGTATTAGTTTTGCGGATATTTCATGATAGAAAATATCAATGATATAGGAAAGTGTTGGACCATAGGTTAAATATTGCAAATTGACTGATCTTCAATGGATGTTGAAGTTTATTAATGATAAACCATAATGGTGAAAAAGACTTCAAAGTGACATCAACTCTTCATATTTAGTTGATTTTACCATATTAAAATAGAAAAATATTGGATCACAGGTTGAATAATCATTGCAAGTTATGTGTTTTGTTCCCATTAAGAAATTAGTATTATACATGTTGAATCATCTCAAATTAGTATTAATTGGTTCATTTTAATGAGAAAAGTTTTGTTAATATACATGTTGAAGTTTATCATTGATAGAAGTTATCAACAATAGACTTCATAGTAAAGTTTATAACCGATAGAAACTATCAGCTATAAGTTAAACTTCATTATGACATTACTTCACATTACTACTTTACAATAAGGTAACTACTACTAACAAAAAAGCGTTCTCTATCTTCAAGAAAAATGATTCTCATGAACAACGTACTGTCACATCATTTTGTGACCAACACGATGACAATGACTACATTTTGATTACTTTTCTTCTCATTAATCAATTTTTTTGTGGTCCTTTTGTTCGACGCTTGCAAAATAGAGGTAGTGTTACACTCATACATTGATTAATCATAATTCTGAATTACTACAAAAGAAATCTAAATATAAAAAGTTTATCATCCTAGTGCATGTTATACTCATAGCATTGATAGAAGATAGAGTCTATCATTGATAGACTAATATCAATGATGGACTAGGATACAAGTCTATCATTGAAAGACTCCTATTAGTGATAACTTAGGATATTAGTGATGCATGGGGATACAAAGTCAATCAATGATAGACTAATATCACTATGCTTATATTAACTAATCTAACCATAGTCTATCAGCGAAACTTGTATTCATCAATATTTTTAGGAAAAAAAACTCAATTTCTTTTAACCTAAAAACGTAAAAGTGATAGAAAAATTCATAATATGCTCAATTTCTACAAAGCCTCAAACTGATGAACTCCAATACAAGTGAAATTAAACACATTAAAACCAATTGAATTGAACAAAATCAACCTATGGTGATGAAATTAAGTCAAATTGTAAAATTTGGATGAAGTCAAAATTTTAAGAAAGAATCACATCTGAAAACAAATATCAAACTGAGATGGAAGAAAATCGTGTAGAATCAAGAAATGATCTTAGCGTAGGAGAAAATCACATAGAAGATGGAAAAGAAACGACGATCAAGATGCAGAGGGGAGAAAACAACGGTGAAGATGGAGAATGGAGAAAATAGTGGAGAATTTGAAGAAGGAGAAAATTATGGAGAATGAGAGAAAATCGTGGAGAATGAGAAAATTGTGGAGAAATGGATTTTTCTTTTAAAACAAGGACAATTTTGGAATATTTTAAAAAAGAATACAAATATTACTATATTTGCAAATTGTTTAGAAAATTGCTATATACTTAATATTTTATGCCAAAAAGGTTATGCATTATAAAATCTCTATTGTTTATTTGAGCTAAAGTCCAATTAAGCAAAAAGGAAAAGCTTAATTTAGCTCAAATGCTAAATATGACCCAAATTCATGTGTAATTGAGCCTATGAGTTTGACCGATGTACCAACCAAGTCCAAGCCCATGGTCCCCATCAAAGAATTTTATAATAGTGGAGTTTTTTACAATTGGGAGGAGATAAAATTTTTATTCAAGTTCTTTGTAGATACAAATAGTATTCACTCAACTTCTCATACGCATTCAAACGAGAGAGAATAAAAGGATTAAGTACTAGTGAAAATACAATCCTAATCCCTAGTCTCCTAGGGAGAACCTTTGAAATAAGAAACTAACTCCTTATACTAATTTAGATCAACCAATAGAAAGTTAAAATTAGATTTTCTCTTAGATCAAAGATCTAGATGAAAAATTTGGAAATCTTGTTCTAAATTGAATCAACTTCACAATCAAACTTGATCAAGGTTAGATTGAATGACTCGCACGCATTCTATCATAAGAATTGCAAAAAAAATTAAGGAAAAAATCTCAAAATGAGATTTCAAATTGCATTCATCAAAAGTTTTCTTTAACAAATGGAAGGATAAATGCATTATATAGTTTTGTAGAGATCTTGTCTTATTTAATGAAAATATCAAAAAGTCAAAATAAAACATTAACGCTTTCTATCTTCCAACCACCATCTTTAATATTAATCTATTAATGGTGGTTACCCTAACTTGTCAAATTAAAACAAATATAATGAAAATACAATAAAAATGTGATATTCACTAAATCATCATGAGATCTTTAAAGTACATATTGTTGGGTTCATGGAAGCTTAATGTATACTCCATAGTTTGCTTCAACCGAGAAAACATTGACATTCAAATACTCCAAATGGTCATTTGTCTCTTCTATTAGTATGTGGCACATGAAATTGAGGGTGAATCGACCCAATCCATTCTTGTACATGAAGAATGAATGATGGTTGAATTTTTTATGCCTTAGATATTGTAATTGGTCCTTCTGGAACAAGTAGAATACTGTGATTCTTATTAACTAGAGATCAAACTGAAGGGATAAAAGCCCATGACAGAGGAAAATTTTACAGAACCATTCCTCAAATTAATTTGAAAATCCCAAAATACTAATACATTGGCAAAAATAATTAAGATAAACTAGTTTTCTTATTAAGATTTAAAGGCTAAGCATGCTTTATAATTATAGATTAAAGAAAGAAAAACTAACTTGTTTATGTCTCTAATCTACAAGGTAAATCTCCAAATTGTAACACCATCCGCTGGAGACCTTCCTATCCTCTTAGATGAGATTGGTTTGTGGAACCAATTGGGATGAAAAAAATGTTTAGAGAGAAACTATTTGGAAAATTTTTAAAAATAGCAAATTTTACAAAATATTTATCACACATATCAAATTCTATTACTTATAGTTATTGATATACTATAGTGATAGAATCTAAAATTTTCCTATAACTTGTAAATATTTTAATTTATTTTGCTATTTTAAAAAATGCCCAAAACTATTTACTTTTTGCAGAGAGCAAAAGCATTGTCTTTTTTTTTTCTTCATTAATTGATTAAAAAAACGGTTTTATTCTAGATATTTATAACTCTCTTTTCTTCTTGGAGTAGGAAAGAGAGTAGAAGAGAATCATGAGATTCTATTAGTTTAGAAAAACCTTAAATTAACAGAAATTTCAAATCTACTAATTAATTAACCATTAATTAATTAGTTAATAATTAATTAAATCATATTTAATTAATATTTTATTTAAATCTTATTTAACGAACATCTCTCCAATATCTTATAGTTTTATATTAATTTAATTAAATCAAATTAAATTAAGTTAAACAATTAATTAATTCTTCAATTAATTAATAGTTAAATTAAATATTTATATTTAACTTAAATTAATTTTGAATCATATTCAAATATAAGTTTATCTCAAAACCAATAATTTTAATATGAATTCAATTCATATTAAATTAATATTGAACTCATTCAAATATTTATCGCTCATAAATTAATTTTGAATCCTATCCAAAATTAAATTTATACAATAAAGTTTGATAAACTTTATATTATAATGTTCCACTATACATTATACTAATTTCCAAAGTAAATTTAAAAAATTCAAATTACAACCAATAGAAATCAATCT
The DNA here is from genome assembly GCA_037974545.1 of Cucumis variabilis. Lineage (NCBI taxonomy): Eukaryota > Viridiplantae > Streptophyta > Magnoliopsida > Cucurbitales > Cucurbitaceae > Cucumis > Cucumis variabilis. Next base: position 22,190,448 of record JBBPDI010000009.1, on the reverse strand, counting down.
CATTACCCTTTACAGAGCTAGGAAGGGGACCTAATGAACCTACAGATCAGAAGCTACAACGATTTGAGATTAATTGGCTAAAGTCATTAATTACATTAATCGATATTCGTTAATTGTGTGTACACTCCACTAAAGACTTACAGTTGAACTCTTCTCACTGTAGATATATTTATGTGTACATAGATATAGAGACCAATAATAGTAAGTTAGTCCTTTACGAGTGTTCGTAACACAACTGAGTCAAATTACTGTTTTACCCCTAGGTTACCTCTAATCCTTAAATACCAGTGCTCCTCTAATGAACAACCTGTTTATGGTCTTACCAATAAACAAAAACCTCTCTCATTCCCTAGAGAGGGTAGGACCCTTTGTTCAAGATCTGGAGACACCATGTAAGGGAACACTCATCTACTTACCCTAAAGTAGGAAAGGAGTGAATCTCATCTTGTGTAATTATGTTCCTAGCTCCCCACTCGGTCTTGTCCCCAAAATGATAACCTTATTGAGTCGACGATCTGGTCACTCTTACCCGTACAAATCAAAGGACAATCCTTGGCAAACAAGAGTTCATAACACACTCAGGATTAAGACCAAGTTACCTAAGTCATCATAGTGAAATAGAAATCTAACTAGTTAACCGAGTTACATCTAGTGGTTACTATTTCGCGGTCCAGTCTTATGCAAACTCATTGCATAGGATACCCCCACTCGCATGTCAACTACACAAATGCGTTGGATCATTACGTTTGTATCAAATACAAAGTGAGCCGTATCAATAGTGTTACCAGGATAAGGTACCCAACCTTATCCCTATACTATA
>JBBPDI010000009.1:22173710-22189528 GCA_037974545.1 Cucumis variabilis | reverse complement strand
AAAAATGAACACCAAAATGAGAACAATGCCCAATCCATGAATACTGGCTACTAATTAACTCTATGCTTTGATGATTCAGGTAATTAGTTGGAAATCTTGACTACTGTTTGTAAATATTTATTGTAATATTCATTCACCTTCGAAAAAATTATGGTCAATGTTCATAAATAACAACTATTTTGTAAAATAGTAGGCATACAAACTTAAGAGAGAAAAAAGTTATTGTTGTGCAACTGCCGAAAATATTTGGTTCAGTGACGATTTTTACCAATTCCGATCAATCAATGATTACCCATAATTATGTGTATGGATTCAATCTCCATATATGTGCTTGCATATTAAATATATCCTATCACTAAAATTATTTATATATGAATTTTTTAGATAAAAATGTAATATTTTATTATATTTGTAAATAAATTGGTACAAATTCAATTTGGGGATAATTAAGATTTCAATCCTTAATTCACATAGTTTTTTTTAAAGATAATCGAAAGAAGAATAATATAATCATTCAAGAGAGTAGAAGAAAACGATGAAAAATTAAATTCTACTAATAAAGTAAGTAGTCCAATTTTTTTTTTTTTTGTTTGACACTGTGGTTACTTGTTAATTAGCTTCTAAAAAAATTGATGATAACAATAAATCTCTTGTTAAGAAAATAAATGGAAAAGTATTAACAAATGATTTTTAAAGTCAATAAATGGAGAAGTATTAATGAAAAGGAAATTCAAACGGTAGCTAGCCATACAGTAATTGCAAATTGAATCAACTTCCACCTATAGGGCTATAGGTTCTATGCTCTTCTTTCACCATTTTTCTCTTTTTAAACTAAAATCGATTAAATTATATCATATTTGTATTTTATTTTATTTTATATGGAATTTTTAAAATAATAGATTTTATAAAATATTTAAAATCTATAACAAATTTTATCACTAATAATCATAGATATGCTATAGTGATAGAATCCAAAATTTTGCTACAACTTCTAAATATTTTAATTTATTTTGCTATTTTTAAAAATGTTTTTTTTTTGTTTGTATCATTTTTCATCGCCCGCACAAAAAAATATTGAAACAGTGTAAGATATAGTTATACCACAAAATGCTTCAACATATTTTTTGTGTTTAAAATACATTAAATTTTTTTTAAAAAAAAACTTGTTTTAAAAAAATTAAATTATTTGACTTACTTTTAAATAGCTTTTGTCAAATGTGCTTCTAAATAAAAATAAGTTTTCTAAAACTGTTTCTCTTTCAAATCAAATACAAATGGATTATAAATTATCGCGTGATCATTTTTAATTGAACATATGTGGTTGTACAAGACTGCACTCAATTTTCTTGAAGGAAAATATATATTGAGCTATCATGATGGACGACTCTGTTGTATATTATTCAGTAATTAGTAAACTGAGATTGTGATTATAAATAAAGACAATGCAAGGCTGTGAAGTAGAGATTAAAATTCTAGACAAAAGTAGTGTAAGAAACAAAGTAAATATTTTGCCATTATTGAGAATTGAGATGATGGTGTGGGAAGTCGGGGGGAGTATGTTGCATCATGGTTTGGCTTGTGTCACTGTAAGAAAAAACCTCTACTACGACAGTTATTTATATCACAAAATGAAGGGAGAAAAAAAAACTATCACAAAAGAGAAAAAACACGTTTCGGATAATACTTTTCGCGACAGTTATTTGATGTCATAGAATAGAAATAAAATAATAATAAAATAATATTTTTAATATTTTTAAAAATAAATTTTTAATTAGGATGAAATTATTCACGCCCGTCTCTTCACTCCACCACCCCCATCTCCGAATTCTTTGAAGGTCATTCCGGATGACGACCAGTTCTGTCACCGCCACTGCTCCCTCATGCCTATCTCTCCACTCCAACGCCGTCGGAACCTCCTCTACTGGACGACGAAACGTCCTCTGCCCTATTTTGTTCAATCCGATTGTGCTCGTAATCTTCAATCCGTCGCATTCTCTTCAACATTCAATCCGCAACCGTCACCTCCTCTACCGGTAAGTCGTCTGTTCCTTTTCTATTTCTCTCTCTCGCTGTGAACTTGTTCTTTGTCACTCTTTCCCTCAACTCCATGGGTCATCTGTAAGGTCTGCAATTTTCAATTTTGTCTGAATTCCATCTTTTAGGCAAACAATATTTAAGACTTGAAGCTGAAAGAGAGCACTATTTGAGAATGGATGAATGAATTCTCAAGTTTTTCTTGTCTTGTTCTTGCCCATTATGATGATGGGTGAAATGGTTTTTTCTTATTTGTTTTTTTTTTTATGATTTTGTTAATTGTGGATTTCATTTTCTGGGTTGCTTATGGAGTTGTGTAATTTTTGGTTATGTAATTTTTACAATTTAGTTAGTTTAATTAATTTGAGATGGGGGTAGGGTAAGGGTAACATTTATTTCTACAATGTTCTTGGGAATAAACTTTATATATATATAATGATAAAAGCCATTATTCTATAGATCAAATTAAAAAGTACAATATTTGGAGCCAGAACAGAAAACATAGGCAAAGCTATCTACCAAAAGGGGTCTTACACTTGAGAATGAGAAACAATGAATTTTTTTTCAATATGTTAAATGTGGAGGTGGACTTTTTTTTCTACTTTTCTTTCAATTCTTAATTGGATGAACTTCGAGGAGTGTGAGGAATTTTGGGTGTGGATTAAAAACCTGAACAATATCGCTCAAGTAATTGGTATCGAAATTTAGGGGATCATTGGAGTTATGAAGTATTGTCTGGGATACTTTTAAGACTAAGCTTTCAACTTTCAACTCTCACGCTTGTTTTTTTTTTTTTTTCTGTGAGTTGATTAGCTATTTTGGAAATATACTTGTGTGTATGTGTTTGTGTGTGTGCTGGTTTTTCTTACCAAAATCGTTTCAAATTCAGTTATCTATATAATACTATTTTGTATCTTTAATATCATTAATTGGGATAGAAAATTTCTGAATGCTATCAAATAAATTATTGTTGGACATCAATACTCTTCAACATGTTGTACATTTGATTGACATTTAAATTTTTTAAGGGTGGTATATTTGAGTATTTTGAGGATTATGTACCATTTTGAAAGTTTGAGTTTTAAAAGTAGTTGTCCAATATCTCTTTTGTAATCAGGTTTATTTAGAAGCCAATTTAGAAGATTGAATTTTTATACATCTACACAATGGACAAGTCATGGATGACAGAAAATAGGATGTCAAGAGAATATGATTTAAGAGTCGAAAGGTTCATTCAATTTGGTTTGAGTCATGCAAAAGGTTCTAATTCAATTAGATGTCCATGTTTAAATTGCGACATTTACTTAAGGATGTCTCAACAGTTTGGTATCATTTATATGCCAATGGAATTGAGGTATGGTTCTGGCATGACGAAGATTTGAACTCAGATAACGTTAACAACATGATGGAAAATACAGTGGATGAAAACGTATGATGAAAACTATATATAGTTATTATGGTTCAATCCGTTCAAGAACAATCTTCTATTGCATCCAATACCTTTGATACTATGTTTGATGACGGGAAGAAACCCTTATACCCATGATATAAGAAATTCTTTGAATATAACCCTTATACCCCTGAAGGTTAGGTATGGTTTGAGTAACACTAGCTTCTCTGAATTATTGTCCATAATAAGTGATCTCTTACCTGAAAAACAACAAAATTCCATGTTCCTTATACAAAACGAAGAAAACATTAGGTGCCTTAGGACTGAGTTACCAAAAAATTGATGCATGTCCTAATGATTATTGTTTGTACATAAAAGAATATGAAAACATGACCAAATGTTCTAAGTGTGGTTTGTCAAGGTGAAAGATCGCTAAGAACTCAAAAAAGAAAAAAAAGTGGTGTAGCTGCCAAGCAGATGTAGTACTTTCCAATAGTTCAAAGATTTATAAGAATGTTCAAGAGATTTGAAAATGCTAAGAACTTGCATTAACATGCGATAGATAGAAAAGTTGATGGTATTTTGAGACACCTGGCTGACACTCCATTATGGAGGTTGATTGACCACATGTGGCCAAAATCTTTGGGTCAGAACCGAGAAATATCCGTTTGGGTTTTTCCACTGATGGAATTAACCCATTTGGAGATCTATTGACGACCTACAATTGTTGACCTGTTATTACTATAATATACAACCTTCCGCCATGGCTGTGTATGAGAAGAAAATATTTGATGTTGACAATGTTAATATCAGGTACAAAGCAATCGGGATACGATATCAATACGTACTTAGCACCCTTAATTGATGACCTACAAATGTTGTTGGAAGATGAAGTTCGTTGTTTCGATGCATATAAGGAAGAATATTTCACACTGTCGGCTGTCTTATTGTGGACCATCAACGATTTTCCAGCATACTGTAATCTATGTGGTTTTGGTGTCAAAGGATATAAGGCTTGTCCAATATGTGGAGAGGAGACTACTTCAATAGGACTGCAACACGGAAAAAAATGTCATACGTGGGACACAGGAAGTATTTGCCAAGACATTATCCATACAAATTACAAAAAAAAAAATTAATGGTAAGCAAGAGCATGGAAGTCCTCCACAACCCTTGTCGGGGGAGGCCATGTACTTCAAGTTGAAAAATATGATATTTTCATGTGGGAAAACATTGCATAATGAAGGTGGCAATGACTATTGGAAACGAAGACCAGAATTTTTTCAACTACCATATTGGAAACATTTGCATGTACGACACTTTCTAGACGTAATGCATATTGAAAAAAATGTATGCATGAACATAGTGGGCACCTTGCTTGATATACCAGGAAAAAGTAAGAATGGGATGAATACTAGACTTGACTTAATTGAAATGAAAATTAGACTAAAATTGGCACCAACGTTTACAGGTAATAAAACTTACATACATGCGGCATGTTATACATTGTCAAGAGAAGAGAAGTATCGTTTTTGTAAGACTTTGTCTGAACTTAAAGTTCCAGAAGGTTATTCATCAAATATTAGTAGTCTACCGTAAGAACGTTACCTTTTTTTTTGCTTCTTTTTTCCCTGGAGATCTCATTTGACAAATCAAATTGTACAGCTGCAATATTTTGTCAAAATTGTGAAATTGTGCTATCTTAATATACTCTAGATTGTAAATGAAGGTTCCATCTTTCTCAATCCTTCTCAAAGATTGATCACCCTGGAACTGCAAGGTGGGAAAGAAGATTCTTCAGAAGGAAAGCACTTTGTTTTCCTCGCCCCTAAAGGAAAAGGATGGAAGTGATAGTCTTGCAGTTCAACTTGCGGATGAGAATCACTTTTTTTTATGACGTAGTAAACATAAAAGATCATCATGTTTTTTCTTATAAGTGAGGACAGAACAAACTGTTCACCAGTTGGACACAATGAAGTGATTTTTTATTTTTACAGTTTCTATTGGAATTCTGGTTTCGTAGTCCACAGTTTAAGTTGCCTTAGGGCTTGTATAATCGATGTTGATGTTTTCGATTGTAGTATTGCACATACTTTAGAAGTCACAAAGATAAAGGTCACGATTACAACTTAAAACGTTGGCTTAGGTTTTGAATACTATTTAGTTCGAACATGGTTTTCAGTGCAATAGTGAATGGTGTATTTTGTTTATTGACTTATGGTTCATGGTCAACAAAACCCGTTGATGCATATGATATAATTGCTTCAGGTTCAAGTAGTGCTCAATGTTGAAATATTTCTTAATATCTAATGCTTGTGAAAGAAATAGTGATAGGTAATACTTTTCGGTTTTGTAACCTTGTCATGCATGTAGTGTTATATCGATGCATGTAGTGATAGGTAATGCTCAATGTTGAAATTTTCTTTAACAGTTGTACTCTCTTGTTCTGTGATGGATGTTTATATTCATGTTGTCTTTATAGGTTCAACAGGACCATCAAAATACAAAGAATATTTTCAGAGATAAAGGCTTCCGGTTGGTTGTTTATGCTCGTGCAGAAAATCATGTTATATGTATTCTGATGGTATTTATATTGGTTTTGATTAAGGGATGGAATTTCGTACTTGTAAATTGTTCAAACTTGATTAGAAATGTACGAATATTACAAAGTGTATTATAGCGTATATATATTAAAGTGTCAGCTATTTGTTTCTATACGGGTGTGATGTATTATAACACTATTATCATTCAAATGGTTCGTGTAATGACGGAGTGACAATAAGAACAGAAAAAAACTGTAGTAATTGAGAAATTTGTAACAGGAAATAAATGTCATAATATATGAATACGTGACATTTCTTAATTATCGTCAATGCCAAAACAATAACAATTTTTTTATAAAAACACTGTCACAATTGACCTATCTTTGACAGAAAAAAATATCGTCAATAGAGAAACAATGACATTTATTTTTTAAAAAAACTGTCACGATTCTCCTATATTTGACAGGAAAAAAAATGTCGTCAATAGCAAAACAATGACATTTATTTTTAAAAAAACTATCACGACTGACACATCCTTGACATTTAAAAAAGGTCATAACAAATGAATTTGCGATATTTTTTTAACTGTCGTTAATACATAAATGATGACAGTTATTTGTTGTCATAATATAAAATATGACAATTATTTGTTGTCATAAAATAGTAATTAAGGACATTTATTTGTTGTCAAGAAAAAGCTTATTGCGACAGTTTTTGAAAACTGTCATGGAAGAATTTTCCATGACTCCTATTTCTATGACTGTAAATAACGGTGGCGAATTTGATTCGCGACATAAAATAACTGTCATCATAGACCACACATGCGGGCAGTGGTTTCCGCCAGCGCCGGCCGCGAGTTCGTCAAAGTAGGTGTAGTGCTTGATACCAATTCAATTGTGGGAATACTCTCCAACACTTCCATCCAAATGATCCTCTCTGAGTTCTATGCCGAAAATCTCAAATACAAAACCAGGATTTCCTTCATCTTCAAGGATGCTGGAGATGTGGTGGAAGTAGGATCTGCAGCAACCAAGTTGTTAAGAGAAGGAGTTGAAGCCATAATCAGACCTCAAACTACAGAACAAGCCATTTACCTAACAGAATTCGAAAGAAAATATGAAATTCCCGTAATGTCCTTTACAGTAACAACTCCCTCCTTGACTCCAAAACAAAACCCATATTTCATAAGTGTGGCTCAAAAGGATTCGGCTCAAGTGGGAGCCATAAATGCCATTATTCAAATGTACGGATGGCGAGAGATAGTTCCAATATACGAAGACACGAAATATGGACGTGGGATCATCCCGTATCTAGCTGATGCCTTACAACAAAACGGCACTCGATTGGCTAGAAGAACCATGATCTCTCGGTCATCCACGTTGGCCAAAATTTCAAAGAAGCTAGAGAGGCTGAAGGATAAGCGCAAAACCATATTTGTTGTTCACATGACTCTCTCAATTGGGTGGAAGGTTTTAAGTGTGGCGAAGAAAGAGGGAATGATGAGTGAAGGATATGCATGGATTGTTACTGATGGCCTTTCCTCTTTGGTTGATCCATTATTGTTGGATTCCAAAGTCACGGATTCCATGCAGGGGATGCACGGAATAAGTTCAAACAAAACGGCCTCCACTATCACTCTCTTGAAACTTCAACCTATCTTTAATCTTTTATGTCTCTTGTAGATTTGCTATTATTATCTGTTAATTATGTTATTATTTAATGCAATTCAAAAACCAAAAACCAAAAATTAAAATTAAAATATAATCAAAGTGTTAATAAACAAAGACTTTAATAAATAAATTAACAGAAAATTACAAGAGAAAACTTCGAAAAATTTTAAAAGACTAAAAATCAAATTGTTTAATAGAATGAGGTAATTTATTTGCTTGTGAAATTTAATAAAAAATTTAGATATTGGTGAATATGGATCTAATATATAACATTTCGAATTTACTAAGGCAAGCTAGCTTTTGTAACAATTTAAAAAACAAGTAAAGAGACTAAACAATATTGAAGGATACAGATAGAAATAACAAAACATAGAGATTGATAAACCAATTTGGTACAATATCTCTTACGTACTTTGGGAGACCATGTTCTTGATCAAAAAAATTTGCCATGAAAAAAGATAAACAATTACAATGTAATATTTAACCATTAGACTCTACAACGACTCACGATGTTTGATCAAATCTCTCCTCAAATAGACTTATTTAGGCTCACATTTAGGTTCTTTGTAAGTGTGAGCTTTCCTTGAAACAAGGCAACTTCTTCCGAGCTGAGATAAACTATTTTTCCCTTTCACATGGAAGGAAAACAAATAAATATGGTGCATAAAAAGTGTAACCACAATATAGTAATCAAGAGTGCTAACCCTAATTAAAAAAACAATACATTATATAAAAGACTCCGCCTTGAGGAGATTTTCCAAAATGAAAGAAATATTTTCTATAATCAAAAGAAGGAAATCAACACCAGACCTGCTCACTAGGAAAAATAATATTTATTTTCAAACAAATTTGGAGTACAATGAGACAAAATGCTTGACATTACATAGGACATTATACAATCATCACATTTTATCTATAATAAAAATAGACAATTTGTGTGATAGAGAGATAGTGTGAGTGAGATGAATGGGTCTTGAGATGTATCCAAATTTTGATAATTTGATTGTAGTAATAATTATAGAGTCGATAAATTTTTTAAAAAATAAAATTGTAAAAGAAGACTGGTGGTTAAGAATTTTGTTGTTGTTGCTTCTATCCCTCCAAAAGCAATTACAAAAATACACTTAGATATTAAAAACAAAAATAAAAAAAGAACCATTTCCAAGAAGGGACTTTAAAACTAGGAAATAATTTTCGAAAAGACCTATTTTAAAAAGAAATTGCACAAAAATATCTTCAAAAAATAGTCTATGACACTTTTTTTTTCATATGTTTTATGACAAAAAATAGATTATCTCAACTTTTAAATTTGTTATTTTTGTAATTTAAAAAATGTAAAGAGATAGATGTATTATCATAAATTATTTTTGTTATTTCTGCAAGTATATCTGTTTAGAAGGTTTAAAATAATAAATGATCTAAGTTTCTTTTGGTAGATGTGAAACGTCCATTTGTTGATGACGCTTTAAGCTACGTATTATCCTTTCTTTTTTCTCTTCTTCTCCCACGCTTACATCTTTCTACCTTTGTTTTTCCTTCCTCTGCTACTTCTTCTACACGGGAGTCCACGAGCAGCTCCGACACTACCAATTCTAGTGAAGAGAGTGGTAAAGAGAGAGTGAGATGATCATGTTGAGCGAAAGTAGTGATTTGTGAGAAAAGAAAAAAAAAAAAAGAGCCAGAAGGAGACGAGCAAGAACGAGACTCTGATTCTTTTTTACGTGCCCACATAGATTTTAGGAATTTCAACCGAATTCGATTTTAGGAAAGAGTTATTGAACATATTTTTCAAAAGCCGGGTGATTTGACCTTTTTTTTTTTTTTTTTTGCCATATCAAGTGGGGTGGAAGAGTAGGTTTTATTTTGAATTATTCTTCAAGAATTTAGATTCTTTAGAAAAGAATGTGTGCAACAAACAGCAGCCCAATGTTTTTGCAGTGCAGGCGTACGATACGGTAAGGGCATTGGCCATGGCTGTGGAGAAAGTGAATCAGTCCACTATCCCGCCTGCAACTGCGATCATGAAGATAAAGCTTCGGGATGTAATTCGCAATACAAATTTCGAAGGAATCTGTGGAGATTTCGATTTGGTTGATGGAGAACTAAAACGACCAACTTTTGAAGTGTTCAATGTGTTGGCTGAGAAGGAGATTGTAATTGGGAATGGGACTGAAGGAATTCCATTCTCAATTAACCAATTGAAGCAACCCATTTGGCCTGGATACACAACCAACCATCCTCCCATGAATTTTTAAGAGTATGAATTCCAATCAAACAAGGTTTCCAGGAGTTCGTACACACCAACATAAACGACCCCCAAAGCTCTTCTGGATTCTGCATCGACATCTTCCTCAATGCCATTCAATTAATGCCCATTACCATAAATTATACGTTCACTCCTTTTATGAACCAAATTGGGAAAAGTATGGGTCTTACGATGAGCTTCTGCAACAAATAGTGGACCAGAAAGTAGATGCAGTTGTTGGAGACATAACAATAGTTGCAAATAGATCGCAGTTGGTAGACTTCACTTTGCCTTATTTACAATCTGAGGTCACATTGCTTGTTTCTAAGCAAAATGACAATGACGGAAACATATGGGTATTCTTCATGGCATTTAAATTCACTCTTTGGATAGTTTCTTTCATTTTTTTTCATATTCACTGGCTCTGTTGTTTGGTTACTGGAATGTCGTGTCAATTCTGAATTTGGAGAAGGGTCGCCTCAACAGAAAATTGGCCTCATCTTTTGGTTTTCCTTCTCCACTCTCGTTTTTGCTCACAGTCAGTAAAGTTGCACCTTACTAATCATCACTCATAACTCAAATTTAATTTATCCCTAAACAACATAATTTTCTAACAATTTTGGTGGATGTATCATTAGGGGAGAAGGTAATGAACAACTTATCGAGATTTGTGCTGATCATTTGGATTTTCGTGGTGCTAATCCTCATCCAAAATTACACTGCAAGTCTATCATCCACGTTAACAGCACAAAAGTTGCAACGTTCCTATCTTGATATCAAGGAGATAAAAAAGAATGGTTACTCGGTGGGTTTTTTGAACGGATCCTTTGTGAAGATTACCTAAAAAAACTTGGATTTAGTGAAACCCAGTTGAAATCCTACGGAAGCCCTGAAGAATATAAGGAAACCCTAGAAAAAGGAATCAGTAATGGTGGAGTTGCTGCCATTTTTGACGAACTTCCTTACATTAAGATCTTCCTTGGGAAATACCCTTCTGGCCGCTTTCAAACGACCGGCCCTGTTTACAGAATCGATGGATTTGGTTTTGTGAGTTCTCTCTTTGTTTCTCTTTCATTTTTAACCTAGCTTGTTTTTTTTGGGTTGTTTATGGAAATTAATCTACAGGCCTTCCCAAAAGAATCACCTCTGATGGCTTACTTTTCGAGAGCAATATTGAATGTGACTGAAGATGAATACAAAATGCCCAAAATTGAGAAGGAATATTTCTCAAATCCAGCTCCACCAATCCCAAATTTCAGCGATTCATCTATGGATGTTCGAAGATTTGGTGGTTTATTCATCATCATGACACTCGTAAACATGTTGGCATTGTTAATATATATGATTCAATTCTCTCTCACATGTTGGCCCGAGTTGACCCAGTCTTCGTTTACTTTCAAAATGGTTGAAATGGTGAGGCTTTTTTACAACCTGCATTTCCGCTCTTCATCTCTGCAAACAACTCATTCTAGAGTATATTCTGTCCCTTCTACTCCACACAATTTGGGTATAGTAAACGAAGACCAAATGGAACATAATGCACAAACAACTCAATCTGGATCAGAGCATTCTGTTTCTGAGATAGCAGAAGCTACTACATCCAACCATGGAGATTCCACTGAAGAACCACACAATTTGGGCATAAGAATTCAAGGCACACTAAGCCAAGTATAATGCCCAATCCATGAAACTACTACTAATTAGCTTTGTACTTTGATGTAAGTAATCACTTAGGTTTGATTTTACCTATTTACACATTCACGCCAGCATGTAAATTCATCTATTAAGGTAAGAAGTTGACCCCATTCAATTACTTTTGTTGTTGTTTACGGGCTTTCCATAATTGTAAGGAGATGTCAACTTGTCTTGAAATTTTTAATTAATTTTCGTAATTCAATCGAGAAATAAAAAGTTCAATCCGATTGTAGCTAAAAGTTACGTGGTTTCCACTAACTTTATCGTTAATTTTATGGTAATCATTACAAATATTGCTACGCTAACACTATGGAAATGATGAATTTTTCACATGTTTATTGTTACCATTACTATTAATGTTACTTATAATTAGGGTCAAATAGTAATGATAACGATGACAGTAAAATATGACAAAATTATAGTTTCAGGTAAATGTAATGAAAAAAAAATCTAAATTATATTTAGAGTTCAAATCTATTATAATTTATCCATCAATAGAATCTCATTACCAATTTTAATACGGTTTGGCAAATGTGGTTCAATTTAAAAGAAAGACTATGGTCGATTTATATACAATAACATAGAAAATCTTAAGTGCGCTCGTCCATTATGAACTCTTATTATACTCAACAAAAGAAATTGTCATGTGTTAGTTTATTTCTCTTTTTAAAAATCTTAAAATGTTATTTTTTGTGTTTAGACAATTAAAGAAATATGAGATGGTAGGTTCCACTAATAACTTCTATGCAAAATACATTCACTTAAAAAGAAGGAACACTTGCATATATGACAAATTTATTATAAAAAATTAAATATATAATTTATATATTTGCAAATATAGTAAAATGGAAGCTCAGCCCACATTTTAAACTTACGAAATTACAAAGCTACTCTTCATCTTCCCTCACGCATCTCTTTTTCCTTGATATTTTGTTGATACACTCAACAGTTAAATACACTTGATGCACTAAGCATGATACACTTTATGTATTGAAACACTTAATATGATGTTGATACACTTGATATTTTGTTGATACACACAATCAGTTAAATACACTTGTTAAACTGTTGATACACTTGATATTTTGTTGATACACTCAATTAGTTAAATACACTTGATGCACTAAGCATGATGCATTTTATGTATTATTCATACGCTTGTTATGGTTTGGTGATACTTTTGATAGATTTAATACACTTAATCACTTTCTAAACTTCACTTATACATATTATTAGATTGATACACTTGATGCATTTAATTGGTTAAATACACTTAATGCACTAAACATGATACGCTTGTTATGATTTGATGATATGCTTGATTGAATGAACAAGTTAATGCTGAATAGAACCTTGTAAACAAATATACTGGAGGCAATATATTGTCATTCACCTTCATAACACTCCAATTAGTATGGTTACCAATCGGACGAACTAATCCACAATAAGTTGCAGACAGTACACTAGCATAATAATACTGTGAAACAAATGCATAAGGATCCAAATTAAGGCTACAAATTATAATTAGAGCATGAGCACATGAAATTTCTTCTAGATCCCAAAAAAGACAACTGCGGCTATTACAATTCAACTTTACTAAAAAAAATCTTGCCTCCATCAACTACTTGAAATTCAACTTCACTCACAAGATTAACCTAAACAAAAAAAGTATTGTATATCGTCAGTGTATTAAATAATCGTTACACTTTAATACAGTATATCAATAATTCACTATTATAAAGAAATATATAAAATACACTTACAAAAGAATCAAATGATGATATCACTCCATCAACCAAAACACAATTTGTTTTGTAATCCATGTAGCACTATTGCTCATTCCATTGACCAATATGAAATACAATGACTGCAAGCCTAACCATAACTATAATGAACTGCATTCATTATGATAGATGATGATCGATTCACATAAAAGAAAGAAAAGATGATGATCGATTCAAAAAGAAAGAAAAGATGATGATCGATTCAAAAAGAAAGAAAAGAAGGGTTTTAAAAAAGAATATAGGAAGAAATACATATCTGAACAAGAACGATGGAGAAGAGGAAGAAAAAGATGAGAAGACGAAACGTAGAGAATAGGAGAAACCAAAAACAGTGGAGATTGAAGGACGGAGAAAACCACGAAGAGGAAGAACGAAAAAGTGACAGAAGAGGAAGAGGAAGAGAAAATAGTGGAGATTTAAAGAAGGGAATTTTTTGGAATAATGAAAAAAATAAAACAAAAAATATCAGCAAAAATTAGAAAGTTGCTATATTTGCAAAATTGAAAAGGTTGATGCTAATATTACTAAATTATAATTATATTGTACCACCCAATACAATTTTCCTAAAAAGAATGTGTATTTGGGGTTTTTTTGAAAAAAAGAGGTGTATTTAAAAAAGAATTGGAAAAAAGAGGTTGTTTTGAAACTATTTAGAGAAATGTGGTGGATTTTTTGTCCCCATTAAAATGCGTCTCTTGAAAAGAACCATTCTACCTTTTTTTTTAATTTATATTTTCCCTTTGTCCAATCAATGTTTTTTTTTATATCTTCATTATTACCCAATAATTGTATGATTTAGGGTTATTTATTTTTTTAAAATAAATTATTTTTTCTTTTCTTTTCTATTTTTTTAATTTTACATTATTATTTAATTAATTCTTAATTCTTAATTTCTATTTTTGTTTTATTTATTTTTTAAAATAAATTCAGTTTTTTTTTATTATTTAATCAATTCTTAATTATTAACTTAAAAAAGTATTATTAAGTAAGATTATTAATTAAGAATGTGTGATGATAATTAAGAATTTATTAAATAATAATGTGAAAATTAAAAAGAAAAAAGAAAAAGAAAAAAAATGTTGAATTTACTTAAGAAAAATAAATAAAAAAATAACAATTAAGAATTTGTTAAGTAATAATGAGAAAATTAAAAAAAAGGCTAAATTTATTAAAGTAAAAAATAATAATTAAGAATTGATTAAATAATAATGAAATTTTGAAGAAAAAAAAACTGAATTTATTTACCTAAAATAAATAAAACAAAAATAAAAGTTAATAATTAAGAATTGATTAAATAATAATGGAAATTTAAAAAAATAGTTAATAATTTAAAATTAATTAAATATAATGTAAAATTTAAAAAAAAAAAAGAATTTATTTTAAAAAATAAATAATCCTAAATCATACAAATTGAGTAATAATGAAGATATAAAAAGAAAAAAGAAAAAAGAAAACATTGATCGGACAAATGGAAAAATTTAAAAATTTAAAAATATTATAGAATTTGACCCTGTATTTGGTGTGCAAATTTTTTATTTTTAAATGTATAATTATATTTTAAAAAAAAACATTTAACAATATGATATTTCATCTATAAACTCAATTTATTTGTTTAACCAAAATATGTATTATCTTTTATATAATACAATATTGCAAAAGAATAGTTATAAAAAAAACTAACATAAAAAATGTCTATAAATGTATCACTAATTTATATTTAACCTAATAATTTCCAAGTAGTGAATAACTACACGAACTAAATTTATATTTCATAAATATGGTTTTAGACATTCAAAATTGCTTAAGGTAGAATCAAATTGGTAAATCTCCTACCAAACACATATATAAAAGCTTAAGGACACTTCTGATCTTTTAGCAAAAACTAATTCCTATCCTAAAAAAGTTTTATTAACTACAGTCTATCATACAAAAATAATCAACTATGTCATTATAGTTTATATAAAGAATTTGTCAATTTGCATGTGTAAGAAATTTGATAAGATCTAAACAATATTTTCATACTCTAAAACAAGGACCGAAATTGTCACAAATTGAATATTTAAGGACTGAACTATTGCTTACTAAAGTAATTGGTACAAATTTAAAAGCATTATAACTTTGATCGAGACCTAAGTTTTTTTACACAGGTATACAAACATGAAATATAACCCTGTTATAAGTAAATCTCTTATTTTCACCTTCCCATTTTCAGATTGCCTACTAGACATACTTCAAAGCCTCAGGCCCTCGGGGATGTTCTAAGGGTTGTGTTGAACATGAATAATTTAGACATACATATATATGATAATATCATACAAAAAAGAATATATCAACTCAGCCAGCAAACTGAAAAGGAGATGATGAAAGATGAAGAAACTTCTAGTCCCCATTGATCATTAGTGATTGAAAAGGGACCCTCTTGATTTCAACAAACGTTGAGTTTTCCTTGCTTATTGG
>JBBPDI010000009.1:22111540-22127508 GCA_037974545.1 Cucumis variabilis | reverse complement strand
TCATCAGCGTTGGCCCAATAAGCCTCCCATTTCAAGGGTAAGATCAAATGGATAGCTGAGAACATAGGATGCAAGATAAAATTCACTCCTACCCGCTTTAGGGTTAGTAGATAGGTTGTTCTCTTAAGCACTGAATTCAAGTCTTGAACAAGGGGGCCCACCCTCTCATTGTCCTGAGAGGGATTAAGTTTGTAGGTTAGACCTTAAACTAATTGTTCAATAGTGGATTAGTGGGACTTAAGGATCAAGATGTAGCTTCAAGGGTAAAAACGATATTTTGACTCAGTCAAGGTTATGAACAACCTATGAAGGATTAACTTACTAATCATGATTTTATCAAATGGACACAAATATATCTATAGTGAGGGGAGTGCAACTACGAGATTTTAGTGGAATGACCCGTTAGTTAACGAATGTTGATTAACTCGGTCTAAAAGAGTTTAGCCAATTAGTTTTGAATCGTTGGAGTCCATGATCTATAGGTCCATTAGGTTCTCCTGCTAGCTCATTTGGAATAAACTTAAAACATTGTGATGAAATAAGACAAATTGTTCGAATTAGGAGAAGAGAGAGAAACTGACATACATATGTGATATAGCCATCAGTTTTCAAATAGAACTTTGTGTTTAAATAAGGTTTAAATACTATAAATATGAATACAGATTCATACTAGGAAGTTCGGAATTGTTGGAAATGGTCAAAGTAGTAAAAAGTCAAAATGTTGACTTTTGACTTTGAAAAGTCAAAGTTTGACCGGCCTTATATTCAAATGTGATTTGAATTTTGAAAAAATGAATGCGGATTCTTGCTCAGGAGGTCAAAATTAGTCAAGACGAACAAAATGATAAAAATTCAAAATATTGACTTTTGACTTGGAAAAGTCAAAGTTTGACTTTTGACTTGAAAGGTCAATGATCTTTTTGCCCTTGAACTAAGTTAGTGGGAAAATCCAACATTTTGTTGGATAATCCCACTAACACTTAGTGGGATATGTGGCTAGATGAGATGTAAACACCTAGTCCACTAAGTTCCACTAATTGTTAATGGAATATTAGGTGTTGAGATTTGACAATTTAATTACATGCAATTTTGCATGTAATTAAGTTATAAATAGGAGTATTTTCAAATGGTTTGGGTTCCCTCTTTTTGCCATTTAAAAAAAAATCTCAACTATACCTTTCCAATTCCATTATCTCTCTCTTATTCTCCTATTTTCTTCACTAATTTGGGTCCCACAACTCGGTTCCTTGTCCGGAGGATAGTAGGTGACCTCTAGTGGTAGTCTCATTTGGAAGAAAAAGGAGATATCAAAGCTTTAAAAAAAAAACTACAAAGGTAATATTCCCTTAATTGTTTAGTTTAGGGGTTGCATGCTAATTAGGGTATTTTTCTATCCTTTTTCTGTTGTGCTTGTCTCTTTCCATCATAAACAACTTAGGATGTTAGTTTATTGGATTGGGTTTGTTAAATTATTGGATTGGGTTTGTTAAATTATTGGATTGGGGTTATTAAGACTAAACTAATAATATAATCAATAACAATTAGTACAATAGTGATACTTTATTAATAACTGTCAATTAATTATATTTACAATCTATGAGTTTTAGGACAGAAATTCCAACACCTTATTCATACATTATAGACTGTTTGGACTATATTCTCAAACTTGATCCACATTTATGTCTACATAAAGTTCAAGTTTACACTAGATAGCCTCGGGACCTTAGTCAATTGGATTCAAGATTATAGTATTCTATTTTCACTAATAAGTCCTCAGTAACCACTTTATTCAATAGAATATAATTTAAACTACAAAGTACGAGTTTTACGACATAAATTCCAACATAACCAATTTTGAAGAACATCGCAACCACAGATGAGGGAACACATAGAGATGAAGTATCATCTTATATGGGAGATTGGGCAACGAGGGAATGTGATCGTAACCAAGATTACTTTGGAGCACAACATTGCTGATCTCGAACATTGATCTTTGTGTGTCTCTACATATTGTTCAAGACGTATTAAATAGCTTAGAATGTTAGTTTATTAGATTTGGGTTATTAAGACAAAACTAATATTATAATCAATGACAATTATTACAATAGTAACACTTTATTAATAACGGTCAATAGATTATATTTACAATCTACGAGTTTGAGGATAGAAATACCAACAATACTATCAAATTTAATATGGTATCATAGTCAAGTAAGCCCAAATGGGTATTCGGTCCAATATAGGTGAACCCAAAGAGACACATCTTGAAGGGGCATATTGGAGAAGTTGAGAGTCCCATATTGGAAAGACCAAAGAGACTAATACTTTATATAATATAGATGGGCTACTCCTCTCATAGCTAATTGGTTTTGAGATGAAACCCCATACCATCAAATTTAACAAGAATCAAACACAAGAGAATTTATAAAGTGGTTTGGTTGTCAAAAACCTATATCCATTATGCTTGGGAGCAAGATTTTATTGAGAGAAAATTTCTTTTAGAAATTGATACAAGGTACGTTCTTCTATCCTAAGGCTCTACTTACAGAAGAGATTAAAAGTAGTTAATTATAATTAATTTTGTTTCGGTTGAACATTGCACAAATCTCCACCTTAAAAGGCATAGAGTGCAAATTTTGTGTGTGTGTGTCCTCACTTCTAAGCCTTTGATGCAGTCATTCCTTTTCGAGTTCCAAGAACCCGATTGTTTGAAGACATTTGAGGAACTTCATTCGATTGACTACCTTTACTAACATATCAAATGTGTTCTCACTGGTATGAACTTTAAGCACTTTCACTTCTTGTTTTTCGATTTGGTCTCTGATGAAGTAAAATTTAATGTCTATGTGCTTAGTTCTATTGTGATACTGGTTTTTGGACAAGTGTAGGGTGCTTTTTGTGATGTGCCAAAGTCCTGCAAGTGCCCCTTTAACCAAATAGCTTCCTTAATAGGTTCTGAAAGAGCTACATATTCAGCTTCAGTAGATGATAGGACCACCATAGGTTGTAGTGAAGCTTTCCAGCTTAGAAGATTGCCTCCAATTACGAAACAATATCTTGTTGGTGACCTTCTTTTGTCCAAATCCTCTGCGTAGTCAGAATCTAGAAAACCATAAAGCTCAAACAGTAATTTAAGACATTTTTTATACATTAGTTAAGCATTCACAGATCCCTTTAGATACCTAAGGACCCATTTGGCTGCTCCCTAATGCCTTTTACCTCGGTTACCTATGTACCTACTTATCATACTAGATGAATAAGATAGATCGGGCCTAGTGGAAGTCATTAGGTACATTATACTACCTAACACTTATGAGTAGGGGATGTTTGCCATGTACTTAACATGGTTGAGATCTTCTGGGTTTGGACACTTAGCTACTGATAGTTTAAAGTGTTGTGCAAGGGGAATTGATACTTCCTTTGCATCTAACATATTAAACCTTTTAAGTACCTTATAGTAGTAGTTACTTCGGTCTATACTCAGAGTCCCCTTTGTTCTTTCTCTAGTGATGTCACTCCCTAGAATTCTTTTAGATTCTCCACGTTCCTTCACATCAAATTCTTCCTTCAAGGTTGTCTTTACTGTTTTAATATCATATTTAGATTTTCCTACAAGTAACATATCATCTACATACAAAAGTAAATAGATCTTAGAAGAATAAGAATTTGAATTTATATATGCACAACAATCATAGGAACTTTTGTTAAAACCAAGTTTAGAGATAAATTCATCAAACCTTTTGTACCAACACCCTGGTGATTGTTTTAGACCATATATTGATTCTTTAAGATAACATACCTGGTCTTCTTTACCTTTTTCGATGTATCCTTGTGGTTGGTTCATGTATATGTCTTCTATCAAATCCCCATATAAGAATGTTGTTTTAACATCAAGTTGTTCAAGTTCTACATCTTCTTGAGCAACTAATGAGAGAAGCATTCTTATGGAGGTTTGTTTAACCACCGGTTAGAATATTTCATTTTTAATCAATTCTCTCCCTTTGTGTAAATCCTTTGGCAACAAGCCTAGCTTTAGATTTTGGAGGTTGAAGACTAGCAACTTCTTATTTAAGTTTATAAATCCACTTGCAAGATATGGTCTTACAATCTCTAGGTAGCTTTACCAGAGTCCATGTATTGTTAATAGTAAGAGATTCCATTTCATCATCCATGGCATTTATCCAATATCTAGCATCAGGGCAGCTTACTGCCTCATCAAATGTTTTTGGATCATCATCATTTAGATAATTCATAGCATTTAGAGCAAAGCTTGCATAGTCTGCCCCACTATATTTAAAAGGAGGAATAATAATTCTTTGTTTATCTCTATCCAAAGAATAATTTGATGAATCCTTTTGTAAAGCTCTGATCGCATACCACCAACGCGATAAAGACCCTACGACAAGGGTGCTAAATGATTATGAGGGTAAAATATATTCTACAAAAGAAGTATGCTTGAGGCCTTAACCCGAAGAAAGGTCGTCTGGTTGGAAAGGATCCTTGTTGAAGTCATTTCAAAGAAGAGTATAGGACATCTCGCGAGTAAACACATAAAAAGGGAAAAAGGTGATGCAAAGAGGAATACATGTCTAAGTTATACCGAGTGAATGTAAGTGATACAATAAGAATAAGTAGTGAGGAAGAAGCCTGTGCTGGATGCCAAGAGTTAGACATTTAATGAAATAATTCAAGAAGAAGTACTTATGCTTAAGGAAGTTTGGTGAGAAATAGGTGTCCTGTTGACGAGACTAGACGACTCTATAAGAGATGTAAATGTTTGTTGCTTCCCAAGAAGATAAAGAGAGTCTGGAATTTTAAAGAGTTTAGCTGTCCAAGGAGATAAGGATGGCATGTCAAGGGAACTTACAATCGTTGATGGTATTTTAGTCTACGTGTTGGGTTTGGGTTGGTTGCATGGCACGAAAAATTGGCAAGGAGACACGTGTAAAGTACTAAAGCAACCCTTGGATGTGGAAGGTCACAATAAAAAAGGCCCAAGGATCGAAAAGGAAATAGAGTTCCTTCTTTTGTTCATAAAAAGCTAGTTTTCTGATGAAAACAAAGAAAATGGATTCAGAATGCTAAACGGCTGGTCGGAGGAATCACTAGGTGAAAGGAGAAATCTAAAAGTAGAGAAGGAAGTAGTTGAGGCTATGTATATGTGTGAGTGACAAAACAAGATTCAACGTGATTTCTAAGTTGTTATTTAGTGTTAATTCTTTTCTACGTTTGTTTACGAACTATGAATAAATGCTGCGAGTGATTCATCCCACTCCTACACTTAAAACGAATATCTTTGTAATGAATGTTTGTTTATGAGTTTTCCTTATAGGTAGAATATTTGTGAATCTTTCATCAATAGAGGAAAGGTTTTATGGATTATTTAAATAAATAGTCAATGTGGCGTTTGTAAACTTAATACGTGAAAAAGGTATTTTGTCAATGATTATCTGAAAGTATTCCTTCGTCAGTGCTTAGTAAATGACGTTGTTCTACTGTGATATTTTGTAAGGAAAATAAGCTGAAAAGATTAACCTTTCTTTTTATCATTTGTAATGGTTGCATATTGAAAGAAGATAAGACTTATCGCATGATGTTGGTTCAATGTAAATTACAGGTCCAAGAATGGGCTTATTGTGAAGTGATTCCAGCAGATGGCGTTGTACTGCTTGCTAAGAGAAGGATGTTGATGAGACATTAAAAGAGTGTAACTCCTGGGTCTAAGAATGTAAATGTGGTGAGACGTTGTTGGATATCTTAGGGAACTCTCGTTAGGGGTGTACATAAGTCGAATTGGAGGAAAAAAATTCAGGTTGGTTTAGCGGGTTGACCTTTTTTTTAATCATATTGTTTTCTAAATTTTTATATCGATTATATAAGGATTGTTCGGAATATTAACTAAAATAATAGTAAAAACATAGAGAACTTTCTCTCAGTTAGTTCATGGATTCCCCAATAAGAAAAAATTACACAAAGACAATCCATTAAATTTTCATTAGAAGTCATGATCCTTAAGTTTTGGAAACATACAAACTCCTTTAGCAACATCAATGAATGCTAATTTTTTAGATGTGGTTACAATAATAGCTGTTGTTAATGGGACTAAGATCAGATCACCAAGAGCAAACATGGAATCAACTAGGCTTTAAATAGGTCATCAGAAATTTAGCTACCTACAATAATTTAAATATACACCAAAAAATAAAAATGGAAATAAAGCAACAAAAATATCCAAGGAAGAAATTATATCTAGTAAAAAACCTAATACATCAAAGAAAGGGAAACCACAATATAATGAACTCTTATATTCTTATTTGCAGTTAAAGGAAATTTATATTCAGTTAAAGGAAATCAAGGAAATTTAACGTAAAATTAGAAAGAAACTAACAAAGAGTGAGTTGAATGTCTCCAGACCAGGGTGCATGTCAATAACTACGTAATCCATCCCACCCCTACATTATTTACAGATGATTAGGATTAGAAAATGGTTGACTATACTTATAATAATAATATAGGTAACCACTCTTTGCTATTAGGACAAGGTAAAAAATCAAATTCTTAAAGGGAACGGACTGAGGTTTGTGAACTTGCGAATGGATTACAAAAATGGATTCTGTGCTAAAAATGGATGGGTAGATTCAAAGAATATAATTGAAACGTAAAAAATGGGTGTGAAAAATAGGCTAGAACGTGAGGTATGTGTTGGGGTGTGGAAGATTTAGAATGTGAGTTGTCAGAATGTAAAGGCCAAAACGCAACGTTGAAAGGATTTGAAACGTGAGGTCGTTGGAATATGAGGGTCAAAATGCAACGTCAAACAGATTCACAATGTGAGGTCGTTAGAGTGACATCGAATGGATTGAAGGAGTTGAATGCGTGTCACGAGCTGTGAGGTTTGTGTTAGGTGGGGCAAATAGGTGTTATTTACGATTTATATATATACATACACCCTAAATTGTGTCGGGTTGGGTCAACTAAACCCTTAATTCCTCAACCTGGTAACCCAACCCATTTTTTTTCAATTCTCTAATCCAACCCAACCCTAAACATAATTTAACCCAACATAACCCTTATGGTTTGGGTTCGGTAGTCCAGGTTGGTCTTTTCTGAATTTTTTGAACACTCCTAACTCGCATGATCCTGGCAAGAGCGAATCCCAGATCAGTGATAGGAGATTTCCAGGCCTTAGTATAAGCTTGAGATTATGATTGTTGTATTAGTTGGTAACTTGCTGTGTGGTTATTGTTTGGTGGTGGTTGTGCAATTTGCGTAACCATTCGTTGTGACGAGCTTTATGTATTGTGGTTTATCGTTTATATATCTGTGGATTCCTTGTGATTTTCCCAAAAGTTTTTTCTTAAAACAGTTGCTCCCTAAGACCGTTTGACTTATGTTTTAAGTGTTTCCCTCCTCAAGTAGTCAGGCGTTGAGGCCATGCGAAGGTTAGTTCTAAGTCTGGGTAGCCAAGTTAAGGAGGAAAGAAAAAGTATTTTTGTACTCTTACATGGTGCATTAGTCATGGAAGTTTCTAATAAGCCTAAGGAGCTGGTTGGTGAGTGAATTGCTCCTTAGTGCTGATGGCTCGACTTAGAAGGCAGACGAGTGCAATACCCAAGTTGGTGAGGTCTAACTCGGTAAGCTAGAGAGACAAAGAGTCGAGCCAAGGAAAGAGTAGCCTTAAATGTGACTCACTAAGAGAGGTAGTTGGGCAACCTAGGCAGAGGAGGAAGTCTCACCTTTACACATTTAGGTACCCTCTACAAGGAGCAACATTAGTGGCGAGAAACAAGAACGAAGACTCCAGAGGATGTCCTTGGATTGGATGTTGATAACTCCAGGAGAAGGGGTTGAAAAAAGTGATCTTGGATTCCTAAAAGACCTCACCGCAAAGATCTGCAGCTTGATGGGAAAGAGAGAATAGGGTTCATTGCTACACGATGAGGCGAGCAAACAGATGCCAAGTTGGAAAAGTTGTGCTAGGCGAAGGAAGGTCTAAATTTTGTTTAAGTTTTGTTGTTAGGAAAATTCTTAGCTTTGTTGTATTTATTTTAAAGTTTTCAATTAATAAAGAAAGAGAAGTTTGTACTTATTTCGCTGCATTGTATTAAGAAAGCTTTGCGTTTAAACCTTGCATTTATGGGTTAGTAGAGAAGTTATTCCGCTTATTAGGCATTCAACATTTATCATGCAGTGTGATTTGCATTGAGGGTCTAGACAGCATGCCTCCACTTAGTCTCAGGAAGTGACTTTGGGGAAGGGCGTGACACTTTTTCTTCTTAAGAACCTTTTTCTCCTTCTTCTAGAGTAGGTTGCAGAAAGCTACTTGATTTTGTTTCTTCAATAGTGGTATTAGGAAGTTCAATTGTTTCATTGTTTGGTGGGTGCTCCACTTTAATCTCATTTGGTTTATGGTGATATGTTTCAATGGGTTTATTAAACATAAACATAATATCTTCCTTAGTAAACACACCTCTACTAGTTATACACTTTTTCCTATAGGATGCCATGCTCTAAAACCTTTAACTCCTTCTGTAAAACCTAGGAACATGCGTTTTATAGCTGTAGGTTATAATTTCTTCTGACTTTGATGGACAAATCCTATACAACCAAGAATTCTAAAATTTTGTAAATTAAGAGGGTGTTTGGACAATTTTTCTTCAGGTGTTAAAAAAGTTTATAGAGTGATAAAGGTATCTATTAAGAGTATAAATAGTGTAGGAAACAACTTTTACCCAAAATCTTTTAGGAATTAAACCATTTGACATTTGACATCTAACTCTATCCATTATAGTTCTATTTAATCTCTCAGCAACATCATTTTGTTGAGGGATGAATCTAACAATCCTATGTCTCATTATTCCATGTTCTTTATCAAAATTATTCAACTCATCACTAGAGAATTCTATGTCATTATTAGTTCTTAGGTATTTAATTTTCTTAGAAGTTTAATTTGTTTTTCTACCACTATTTTCCACTCTTTAAACTTTTATAGAGTTTGGTCTTTAGTTTTTAAGAAATAAACCCCACTTTCTAGAATAGTCATCAATAAAAGTTAGAAAATACCTGAAATTGTTTAAAGATGGTGTTTATGAGGGTCCCCATAGATCAGAATGATTGTAGTCTAGGATGTCTATGGTGTTGTGATCAGTTGTTTGAAAACTTTTCCTTATCAAGTTTCCAATTACACAATGCTCACAAAAAGAGAGCTTTTCAGCCACTCCATTGGAAATAATACCCTGTTCTGACAATATTTTCAATCCATTTTCACTAATATGGAAAAGTCTTCTATGCCACAAGTCCCCTCCAGTTAGCTTATCATTAGAAGCAATTAGGGTAACATGGTTCATGGGCACTTCTTTGATAAGAAAGAATTCATTGATTTTTATGCCAAAAAGAACAATCTTGGAGTCTTTCAGTATTTTAAACCTCCCTGCAAAACCTTTGTATTCACAACCTATGGAGTTTAGCATGCCAAGAGAAATTAGATTTCTTTTCAAGGATGGAACATGTCTCACATTCCTAAGTCTACAATTTGAGTGTTGTTTGTCCTATCTTTGAATTTGAGTGTAACATATCCAATGTCTACAATTTTGAAGGTATTGTCATTTCTCATATATACTAGGCCTCCATCCCAAACTTTGTATGTTGTAAACCATCCCTTTAATGGAAATGAGCACCATGAATCAAGAACCTCATCTTGAGTTTCCTTGTTACTTTCTGATTTAATTGAATTTTTTGAGATGGTTAAGACATCTTAATTCATAAAAGGAGCTTGATCTACAACAGATGCTTCTGCCATTGGTTCTTCTTGTTGTTTTTCTTTTTGTTTCTTTTGATTTTGTTTTTTCTTTAGAAAGAAACAGTTTTATCTAAGGTGTCCTCTTTTATGGAAAAAGATGCATTCAAGTTTTGATTTATTCTTCTGATTCTTGGTTTATTTTGAGTTGTTTTTTGTTCTTCCCTTTAGAGAAAAGACCCTCACCATTTGTTTGATCTATTCTCTGTAAATTTAGCTCTAATTCTCTCGTTTTTATTGCTGAAATGACATCATCTGTGGTAATTTTTTGCCTTCCATATTTTATAACCATTTTGACTTCTTTATATGCTTCTGGAAGTGAGTTAAGTAAAATGAATGATTCATTTTCATCAGCAATCACTACAAGAAGTGGGTAAATTCATGCCAAAAATGATGTTGGGGAAGAATACATTGAAATGTCCTACCATTTCTGACACTTGCAAAGTAGCATCAATATAAGGGAGCAATCCTAATGTCTAAGTTGATATATCGGGAATGCTTCACCGATTACATTTTTTAAAAATTTATTTTGATGTTTGTCTGACGCCATGGAAAGATAAGTCAGGGACGATTCTAATCGTCCTCAACGTCTACATTAACTGCATCAGAAAAAATTAAATATGAATGTAATTGTTTAATTGTCCTCTACACCATGCAGGAACGTCGAAAATAGTTCTAACCAATCTTGATGCCATTAGTGAAACGTCGGGTTTGGTTTGGCCATAGTCTAACCAATCCTGATTCCAAGTCGTAGTAGACGATCACAAGAGTCTTCTCTACTATTCTTTGACTTTAAAATACAATTGTGGGATCAAATCGGTGATCTATTTAATGACGTTTTAGAGAAAATGAGAATACAATTATCTAAAAAAAAAAGCTTCAAAATTCTCATTCAATCTCCATAAAAAAAATCCCTTACTAGAATTGAGCGACAAATCATTAGTATTTATAAGTGAATTTAGGTGATCAAAATTTTGACACTTCGTCAAAGGAAGCAAGAGGTGGTGAAAATTTCACCTCTTCAAGAAATTCAATTTTTAATTGATTTGATTTTCAAATTTCTAAAATTTATTTTTTTTGCTTCTTTTTTTATTTAATATTAGTTAATCTAATAATTAATATTAAAAAAATAATATCAAAACCCGATCAATCAAATTAAATTAATTTGAACTTTTATTTAATTTAAATATCACTTGATTCTAAAAAAAAGCTTGTGAAAAATTAATTCGAACTATTCGAATTTTTTATCACCTTGTTCTAAATTTTATTACAATAATGAGCTAGTAAAGGACTAGTGGACCTATAAATCATGGGCTCCAATGATCCGAGATTAACTGACTAAACTCTTTTAGATCAAGCTAATCAACATTTGTTAACTAACGGGTTATTGCACTAAAGTCCCATAGTAGCACTCCTTCGTTATAGATATATTTATGTCCACTTGATATAACCATGTTTAGTAAATTAACCCTTCACATGTTTGTAATCTCAACTCGGTCAAATTATCATTTTACCCTTTGTTTCTTAAGTATCACTAATCCTCTAATGAACAACTGGTTTAATGACCAACCTATAAATCGAATTCCTTTCAGGCCAATGAGAGAGTAGGGCCCCTTGTTCATGACCTGAATTCAGTGCATAAGGGAACAACCTATCTATTGACTTTAAAGTGATCAAGAGTGAATTCCCATCTTACACCCTATGTCCCAGTTATCCACCCGGTCTTACCCATGAAATGGGAGACATATTTGGCCAACGTTGATGAGCTATCCTCACCTATGCAGATTTAAAAATAATACCGTGTGAATATGAGTTCATAGTTAACTAAAGATTAAGGTTGAGTTATCCAAGTCACATCAAATTAAAAGAAATAGTCAGTTTTGAAACGCCAACAGTGTTATAACGTAAAAAGTGACTATTTTAATGGTCTCATGTTATGCAAACATTTTACATAAGATGCCTTCACTTTCATGCCTCTACATGAACGATTCAGGATCGCATAGTTTGTATTAACTACATAGAACCGCATCCATAGTGTTAGCAGAATAATACACCCAACCTTAATGATATACTATAGACTGTTTAGGCTATGAACTCAAACTTGATCGTCATATATGTCTCTACATAAATTTCAAGTTTACAATATAGCCTTGGGGCCTTAGTTTATTGGATTCAAGATTATAGTATTATATTTCACTAATAAATAATTCAATAATAAGATTACTATATGTAATTTACAAACTATGAGTTTTAGAACATAAATTCTAACAATTTATTGATGATATTATCATTTTATTAATTAATGATCGAGTGGTTGTTTTTCCTCACTCAAGAAAAAAAAATGGAGAATATAATATACTATAGCCCAACATAGAGATTAGAAATGTTTTATACAAAAAGGAAAATGGCATATTAAGCATAAGCCAAAATGGGTAACTTTCCACTTTATTTATTAGGGAGGGAGAGAAACAGTTACTTATGAGATCAATTAGTTGCCATTTACAACTTTAATTCCATTTAGAGTTTGCTGCAAACGCCGAAGTGAAAAAGGTTTATGTTAGTCTAATCAACAATTTGGGGGAGAGAATGTGAAAACTTATTGCTAGTTCTTATATAAACTTCAAAAAATTAATAAACTTTCAACTCTTTATCATATATTACATTATATATTTGTAACTATAATACAGTTTTGAAAACTTACTCTAGAAATATTTATAGTAAATATAGCAAAATTTTAGATGTGATCGATAAATTTCTATAGTTTTTATTGATGTGATTGATAGATAATAATATAAATTGATAGAACTTTACCAACCTGATAAAATCTAAAATTTTTGTATATTTTATAAATATTTTGATTTATTTTGTTATATCTAAAAATACTCATATATATTTTTATTGAAAAAAAATAGCCAGAAACAGTAATTGGAAGATCACCTGAAAGCAAGATAATGTGTACTGCACATCACTTGTTGAAATCTGATGATGAAGAACAATTCTAGCCCTGCATTTCAACTTTGTTTAATAAATAACTAAACACAACAACCAATTGAATTTATTATTTTCAAACTATTGCTCCATAAATAAGATTCAAATCTGTAACTTATAGGATTAAAAAACAAAATCTATAACCTGTGGACAAAAAAAATAGAATTATACAGTACAATTTTATTGAAAAGTTCTTCTAAATGATAAAATGTGATCTAAATAGATAGAGATAGTAGTCTATTTTAATCTATCACATTTTATCGTAAATAGATAATTATGATATCTTACTATATTGTAAATATTTTTTTTATATTAAAAAATAATCTTTTTTTTTTCAAATGTTACAACCATTTTAACAGACTTTTGAAAATATTTTTCCTATTGATTAAAATACTTCACTATTTCAAAAGTCATTGAAACTCACTCGTTGTTGAGGCCAAATTGAATTGTTTTGGATAAACATCTGGCTTTTCTTAGCTAAAATTTTTATTTTCATGCACACTTAATATTTTTGAAATGAAGAAAAATAAAATATGTTGTTCTGGCAATTTTGTTTGGTTTTTTTCTCTAAAATTTTAAATGAACAAAAAAATAAAAAAAAATACTTTAACATAATTGTTGAAGCTATTATAAATGTAAAAAAATATAACAATTTATAAAAAGACTATGATATATTTATAAATATTTTGACTCATTTTTATATTTAAAAACAACTTATGAAGTTCATTCATTTTTCTTAGAAAATATTAAAAAATTTATATATTGTATAAATTTGTTCATATTTTTTAAAATCTAAATTGTAATTGTAATTACAAAAAATGCAAATAAAATAAAATCTTCTTTCATACTTTTCAAAGCATAACACCTTTAAGAATTAAGAGTCATTTTAGCATATAAACATCCATTAGATAGTGAATAATATATGCTATATCAAATAACTTTGACATTTTGTTCTACCTTTATGCTTTCAAAAAAAAAAAAATTCAAATGTTTCCTAATCAAACATTTGACCAAAAAGAATATTATATATATATATATATATAAAAAAGTTAAAGTTATAAAAAATTGTCGTAAATAACAACAAAATTTAGTTTCAACCAATAATAAATAACGATAGACATTAATAAAATTTAAAATTTTGGTATATTTTATAAATGTTTATGTTTTGTCAAAATATTTTATCTTAAAAGCTAAATAAAGTTATCACAAAATTAACTAGAATATACTGAAAAATATAATTTTTTTTTCCTTTCTGAATTTTAGAATAGATTTATTTATTATTATTATTATTTTTAAAAAAAAAAAAGAAAAAAGAATTTTAGAATAGACCTTGTTTGGCTTTGTAGCATCATAAAAATGCCGCGTTCTTCCAAGCTTTTACATAATGTTTCCATTGAGATTCCGTAATCGTCTTCTGTTTCAAAGAATATCTGATAATATATAACAAACTAAATAAGTATAAATAATTTCAAAATAATAATAATAATAACAAAATAAATTTTGTAATTTAAGTATTAAAATATAGGTTAAATTAAAAATATAACAAATTTTATAAAATACTTACCATCTATAGCAAATTCTATCACTATTGTCATTGATATGTTATAGTGGTAGAAGACTATCATTGATAAAATCTAAAATTTTTCTATAACTTATAAATATTTTTAATTTATTTTGCTATTTTTATTTTTAAAAATACGAAGAAATGAAAAGCTTTCAATAAATAATTAGTCAATGAAAATTATGTCCTGTTTTTTTTTTTAAAAAAATAACAATCTGGCAAAAATAAAAAATGGAAAAAGCAAATTTCCAAAATAGAAAATACAAAAATGCCTCACAATACGCGATTAATTGATCACGATTGTTTAGATTTGTTCATACGATTGTTTAGATTTGACTATCTAAATCTAAATAATTTTTTTTTCAAAATTTTTTGGTACACAATCATTTAGATTTGACTATATTTGGTACACGATCGTTTAGATTTAACTACGTGTATCAATATCTCTACGAATTATTGTCAAGATTATTTATATACGGTACACGATTTTAAACCAAATAATACTCTAAAAAAAATACAAAATTTGTGATTAATTTAAAACAAAGATCATGATTTCAAAAAAATGTTAAAAAAAATTGCAAAAGAGAAATACCAAGTAAAGAAAAAGAAAAATTGCAGAAAAAGAAAAGAAAAAAAAATGAAAATAGGACAAACGTGAAATATTAAAAAAAAAGCTCCTTCATGAGATTTTTTATTTTTTTACATGGACCGTAAATATTTTGGTGTAATGTTGATCTAACTATATATATTTAATTTTATTTACTATAGTTTATGGTTTGTTTTTTCTAAACGTTGAGATTTGTTACTAAAGATTACATATTTGTTTATGGAATAATAATTAAGTATACAATAGCAGTTTAAAAGAAAAAATAAAAATATTGCATAGGCTGTTGGTAGACTTCTACAGTTGATAGACTTCAATTCTTAAAGATTTTAACAGATTTTATTAGATTTATAATTTTTTTAAAAAGATTATCATATATATATTTATATTTTAAATTTAATTACTATATTTGTAAGTATTATATTAAAGCTTTAGTATTTTTAAATCAAAACATTTCTTAATACAAATTTGAAAGTTCTCTCAACATAAACACAAAATTTATTTTTTTTTATCTAAACGAGATTGAATTAATTTAGAAGAATTTTAAATTTTTTAAGTTATTAGATACAATATCAACGGTTCATGCTCTATGAAATCCAACCTAAACAATTTAGAGATTCATTCGAACACTTTTGAAAGTTTTGAACCTAACCTTGATAAATTTTGAAGTTTTGGACTAGACAAATAAGTTTAATAAGTTATTTTGTACTCTATTAAGTGAAGATTGTTTGATGAATATCACTAAATTACTTTTTCACTAAATCACTTTCTCATTAAGTATTCGGATTATTGTTTTTGTATTGTGGCAATGAATAAGATAATATAGCATATTGAGATTTTCACGTATTCTAGAACGTTCATATTAAATGCATTTTAAGAGTTTTAGTCGCGCTCCTTAAATATCGAAAGAGTTCATTTACATAAGTTAGGTCATATTGACTGTACATAATATTGACATTAAAATCAAACATAGGCTACGCATAAAAGTTTATAAAGTTTTAAAAACTATTTTTAAACCC
>JBBPDI010000009.1:22095727-22111440 GCA_037974545.1 Cucumis variabilis | reverse complement strand
AGACACCATTTAAGGGAACACTCATCTACTTACCCTAAAGTAAGGAAGGAGTGAATTTCATCTTGTGTAATTATGTTCCCAGTTCTCCACTTGGTCTTGTCCCCAAAATGATAGGCTTATTGAGTTGAAAATCTGGTCACTCTCACCCATACAAATTAAAGAACAATCCCTTGTGAACATAAGTTCATAATACACTCAGCATTAAGACTAAGTTGCCTAGGTCATCCTAGTGAAATAGAAACCTAACTAGTCAATAGAGTTACATCTAGTGGTTACTATTTTATGGTTCGACGTTATGCAATCTCATTCTATAGGATACACTCACTCACATGTCAACTACACGAATGCATTGGATCATTGCATTTGTATCAAATACAAAGTGACTCGTATCCATAGTATTACCAGGATAAGGTACCCAACCTTATCTCTATACTATAAACCCTTTAAGCTGATCTCGAACATTGATCCCTGTATTTCTCTATATACTATTTAAGACTCATTAAACAACTTAGGATGTTAGTTTATTGGATTGGGGTTATTAAGACTAAACTAATAATATAATCAATAACAATTATTACAATAGTAACACTTTATTAATAACTGTCAATTAATTATATTTACAATCTATGAGTTTTAGTACAGAAATCTCAACACCTTATTCATACATTATAGACTGTTTGGACTATATTCTCAAACTTAATCCACATTTATGTCTACATAAAGATCAAATTTATACTAGATAGCCTCGGGACCGTAGTTTATTGGATTCAAGATTATAGTATTCCATTTTCACTAATAAGTCCTCAATAACCACTTTATTCAATAGAATATAATTTAAACTACAAACTACAAGTTTTACGACATAAATTCCAACATACCCAATTTTAAAGAACATCGCAACCAAAATGAGGGAACACATAGAGATGAAGTATCACCTTATATGGGAGATTAGGCAACGAGGGAATGTGGATCGTAACCAAGATTTTTTTAGAGCACAACATTGCTGATCTTGAACATTGATCTCTGTATGTCTTTACATAGTGTTCAGACTCATTAAATAGCTTAGGATGTTAGTTTATTGAATTTGGGTTATTAAGACAAAACTAATATTATAATCAATGAAAATTATTACAATAATAACACTTTATTAATAACAGCCAATGAATTATATTTACAATCTACGAGTTTTAGGACATAAATTCTAACAATACTATCAAATTTAACATGGTATCAGAGTCAAGTAAGCCTAAACGGGTATTCGATCCAAGATAGGTGAACCCAAAGAGACACCATCTTGAGGGGGCATGTTGGAGAAGTTTAGAGTCCCACATTAAAAAAACCAAAGAGATTAATACTCCATATAAGATAGATGGGTTACTCCTTCCATATCCAATTGGTTTTGAGATGGAACCCCATACTATCAAATTTAACAAGAATCAAACACAAGAGAATTTTTAAAGTGGTTTAGTTGTCAAAACCTACATCCATTGTGCTTGGGAGCAAGATTTTATTAAGAGAAAATTTCTTTTAAAAATTGATGCAAGGTACGTTATTCTACCCCTAAGGCTCTACTTAAAGAAGAAATTAAAAGTAGTTATTTATAATTAATTTTTTTCGGTTGATCATTCCACAAATCTCAACCTTAAAAGACAGAGTGCAAATTTTGTATGTGTGTGTCCTCACTTCTAAGCCTTGATGCAGTCACTCCTTTTCGAGTTCCAAGAACCCGATTGTTTGAAGACATTTGAGGAACTTCATTCGAATGACTACCTTCACTCCTTTTGAGTTCCAAGAACCCGATTGTTTGAAGAAATTTGAGGAACTTCATTCGAATGACTACCTTTGCTAACATATAAACTGTGTTCTCACTGGTATGAACTTTAAGTACTTTCACTTCTTGTTTCTTCGATTTGATCTCTGATGAAGTAAAATTTAATGTCTATGTGCTTAGTTCTATTGTGATACTGGTTTTTGGACAAGTGTAGGGTGCTTTTTGTGATGTGCCAAACTCTTGCAAGAGCCCCTTTAACCAAATAGCTTCCTTAATAGATTCTGAAAGAGCTACATATTCAGCTTCAGTAGATGATAAAGCTACCACAGGTTGTAGTGAAGCTTTCCAGCTTAGAAGGTTGCCTCCACTTACGAAACAATATCTTGTCGGTGACCTTCTTTTGTCCAAATCCTCTACGTAGTCAGAATCTAGAAAGCCATAAAGCTCAAACAGTTCTTTAAGACATATTTCATACATCAGTTAAGCATTCACATATCCCTTTAGATACCTAAGGACCCATTTGGCTGCTTCCTAATGCCTTTTACCTCGGTTACCTATGTACCTGCTTATCATACTATATGAATAAGATAGATTAGGCCTAGTGAAAATCATTAGGTACATTATACTACCTACCACTTGTGAGTAGGGGATGTTTGCCATGTACTTAACATGGTTGAGATCTTCTGGGTTTGGACAGTTAGTTACTGATAGTTTAAAGTGTTGTGCAAGGGAAATTGATACTTCCTTTGCATCTAACATATTAAACCTTTTAAGTACCTTATAGTAGTAGTTACTTAGGTCTATACTCAAAGTCCCCTTTGTTCTTTCTCTAGTGATGTCACTCCCTAGAATTCTTTTAGATTCTCCAAGTTCCTACACATAATATTCTTTCTTCAAAGTTGTCTTTACTGTTTTAATAACATATTTAGATTTTCCTACAAGTAACATATCGTCTACATACAAAAGTAAATAGATCTTAGAAGAATAAGAATTTGAACTTATATATGCACAACTATCATAGGAACTTTTGTTAAAATCAAGTTTAGAGATAAATTCATCAAACCTTTTGTACCAACACCTTGGTGATTTTTTTAGACCATATATGGATTCTTTAACATAACATACATGATCGTCTTTACCATTTTTAATGTATCATTGTGGTTGGTTCATGTATATGTCTTCTATCAAATCCCCATATAAGAATGTTGTTTTAACATCAAATTGTTCAAGTTCTACATCTTCTTGAGCAACTAATGAGAGAAGCATTCTTATGGAGGTTTGTTTAACCACCGGTTAGAAAATTTCATTTGTAATCAATTCTCTCCCTTTGTGTAAAGTCTTTGGCAACAAGCCTAGCTTTAGATCTTGGAGGTTGAAGACTAGAAACTTTTTCTTTAAGTTTATAAATCCACTTCCAAGATATGATCTTACAATCTCTAGGTAGCTTTACCAGTGTCCATGTATCATTAATAGTAAGAGATTCCATTTTATCATTCATGGCATTTATCCAATATCTAGCATCAGGGCAGCTTACTGCCTCATTAAATGTTTTTGGTTCATCATCATTTAGATAATTCATAGCATTTAGAGCAAAGCTTGCATAGTCTGCCTCACTATATTTAGAAGGAGGAATAATAGTTCTTCTTTTTTTATCTCTAGCCAAAGAATAATTTGATGAATCCTCTTGTAAGGCCTTGATTGCATACCATCAACGTGATAAAGACCCTACGACAAGGGTGCTAAATGATTCTGAGGGTAGAATATATTCTGCAAAAGAAGTATGTGTGAGGCCCTAACCCAAAGAAAGGTTGTCAGGTTGGAAAGGATCCTTGCTTAAGTCGTTTCAAAGAAGAGTATAGGATATCTCACGAGTAAACACATAAAAAGGGAAAAAGGTGACGCAAAGAGGAATACATGTCTAAGTTATACCAAGCGAATGTAAGCGATGCAATAAGAATAAGTAGCGAGGAGGAAGCCTGTGTAGGATGCCAAGAGTTAGACATTTAATGAAATAATTCAAGAAGAAGTACTTATGCTTAAGAGAGTTTGGTGAGAAATAGGTGTTCTGTTGACGAGACTA
The DNA here is from genome assembly GCA_037974545.1 of Cucumis variabilis. Classification (NCBI taxonomy): domain Eukaryota; kingdom Viridiplantae; phylum Streptophyta; class Magnoliopsida; order Cucurbitales; family Cucurbitaceae; genus Cucumis; species Cucumis variabilis. The sequence continues at coordinate 22,107,589 of JBBPDI010000009.1, read as the reverse complement.
GACGACTCTATGAGAGATGTAAATGTTTGTTGCTTTCCAAGAAGATAAAGAGAGTCTGGAATTTTAAAGAGTTTAGTTATCCAAGGAGATAAGGTTGGCATGTAAAGGGAACTTACAATCATCGCTGGTATTTTAGCCTACATGTTGGGTTTGGGTTGGTTGCATGGCGTGAAAAATCGACAAGGAGACACGTGTAAAGTCCTAAAGCAACCCTTGGATGTTGGAGATCACAATAAAAAGGCCCAAGGATCGAAAAGGAAATAGAGTTCCTTCTTTTGTTCATAAAAGCTAGTTTTCGGATGAAAACGAAGAAAAGAGATTCAGAATGTTGAACAGCTGGTCGAGGGAATCATTAGGCGAGAGGAGGAATCTAAAAGTAGAGAAGGAAGTAGTTGAGGCTATGTATATGTGTGAGTGACAAAACAAGATTCAACGTGATTTCTAAGTTATTATTTAGTGTTAATTCTTTTCTGTGTTTGTTTACGAATTATGAATAAATGTTGTGAGTGATTCATCCTTCAATTAAAACGAATATCTTCATAAAGAATGTTTGTTTATGCGTATTCGTTATAGGTAGAATATTTGTGAATCTTTCATCAATAGAGGAATGGTTTTATGGATTATTTACATAAATAGTTAATGTGAAGTTTGTAAACTTAATACGTGAAAAAGGTATTTTGTCAATGATTATCTGAAAGTATTCCTTCGTCAATGCTTAGTAAATGACATTGTTCTACTGCGATATTATGTAAGGAAAATAAGCTAGAAAGATTAACCTTTCTTTTTACCATTTGTAATGATTGCATATTGTAAGAAGATAAGACCTATCGCATGACGTTGGTTGAATGTGAAGTATAGGTTCCAGAATGTGCTTGTTGTGAAGTGATTCCAACAGATGGCGTTGTAGTGCTTGCTAAGAGAAGGATGTTGATGAGACATTAAGGAAGTGTAACTACTAGGTCTAAGAATGTGAATGTGGTGAGACGTTGTTGGATATCTTAGGCAACTCGCGTTAGGGGTGTACATAAGCCAGATTGGAGGAAAAATATGGACCAACCCAAAGTAACAGGGTTGGCACATTTTGAACTCTATCGGTTCATTATTCAAGGGTCAACCCAACCCAATCAAAAAAATTCAGGTTGGTTTAGCGGGTTGACCTTTTTTTTTTATCACATTGTTTTCTAAATTTTTATATTGGTTATATAAGGATTGTTTGGAATATTAACTAAAAAAATAGTAAAAACATAGAGAACTTTCTATCAGTTAGTTCATGGATTCCCCAATAAGAAAATTTTACACAAAGATAATCCATTAAATTTTCATCAAAAGTCTTAATCCTTAAGTTTTGGAAACATACAAACTCCTTTAGCAACATCGATGAATGCTAATTTTTTAGATGTGGTTACAATAATAACTGTTGTTAATGGGACTAAGATCAGATCACCAAGAGCAAACATGGAATTAATAAGGCTTCAAATAGGTCATCAGAAATTTAGCTACCTACGATAATTTAAATATACACCAAAACATAAAAATGGAAATAAAGCAACCAAAATATCCAAGGAAGAAATTATATCTAGTAAAAAACCTAATACATCAAAGAAAGGGAAACCACAATATAATGAACTCTTATATTCTTATTTTCAGTTAAAGGAAATTTATATTCAGTTAAAGGAAATTAAGGAAATTTAACGTAAAATTAGAAAGAAACTGACAAAGAGTGAGTTGAATGTCTCCAATTCCAGGGTGCGTGTCAATAACTAAGTAATCCATCCCATCCCTACATTATTTACAGTTGATTAGCATTAGAAAATGGTTGACTATCCTTATAGTAATAATATAGTTAACCACTCTTTGCTATTAGGACAAGGTAAAAAATCAAATTCTTAAAGGGAACGGACTTAGATCTGTAAACTTGCGAATGGATTACAAAAATGGGTTGTGTGCTAAAAATGGGTGGGTAGATTCGAAGAATTGAAACGTGAAAAATGGGTGTGAAAAATAGGCTGGAACATGAGGTATGGTTGGGGTGTGGCAGATTCAGAACGTGAGTCGTCAGAATGTAAGGGCCGAAACGCGACGTTGAAAGGATTTGGAATATGAGGTCGTTGGAATATGAGGGTTAAAATGCAACATCAAACAGATTCAAAATGTGAGGTGTCAAAATGTGACGTCGAATGGATTGAAGGAGTTGAGTGCGTGTCGCGAGATGTGAGGTTTGTGTTGGGTGGGGTAAAACACAAAATGAAAATGGGTGTTATTTAGGGTTTATATATATATATGTGTGTGTGTTTGTGTGTGTGTGTGTATGTATCCTTAAATCGTGTTGGGTTGGGTCAACTGGACCCTTAATTCCTCAACCTGGTAACCCAATTCATTTTTTTTTTCAATTCTCTAATCAAACCCAACCCAAAACATAATTTAACCCAACATAACCCTTTTGGTTTGGGTTGGGTGTCTGGATTGGTCTTTTCTTAATTTTTTAAACACTCCTAACTCGCATGATCCTGGCAAGAGCGAAGCCCAGATCAGTGATGGGAGATTTCCAGGCCTCAGTATAAGCTTGAGATTTTGATTGTTGTATTAGTTAGTAACTTGCTCTGTGGTTATTGTTTGGTGGTGGTTGTGCGATCTGCGGTAACTATTCGTTGTGACAAGCTTTATGTATTGTGGCTTATTGTTTATATATCTGTGGATTCCTTGTGATTTTCCCAAAAGTTTTTTCTTAAAACAGTCGCTCACTAAGTCTATTTGACTTATGTTTTAAGTGTTTCCTTCCCCAAGTAGTCAGGCGTTGAGGCCATATGAAGGTTAGTTCTAACACTGTATAGCCAAGTTAAGAAGGAAAGACAAAGTATTTTTGTACTCTTACATGGTGCATTAGTCATGGAAGTTTCTAATACGTCTAAGGAGCTGGTTGGTGAGTGAAGTGCTCCTTAGTGCTGATGGCTCGACTTAAAAGGCAGACGAGTGCAATACCCAGGTTGGTGAGGCTAACTTGGTAACCTAGAGAGCTAAGGAGTTGAGCCAAGGAAAGAGTAGTCCTAAACGCGACTCACTAAGAGAAGTAGTTGGGCAACCTAGGCAAAGGAGGAAGTCTCACCTTTACACATTTAGGTACCTTCTACAAGAAGCAGCGTTAGTGGCGAGAAACAAGAACGAAGACTCTAGAGAATGTCCTTGGATTGGATGTTGATAACTCAAGGAGAAAGGGTTGAAGAAAGTGATCTTTGATTCCTAAAAGACCTCACTGCAAAGAGTTGCAGCTTGGTGGGAAAGAGAGAATAGGGTTCATTGCTACATGATGAGGCAAGCAAACCAGACGCCAAGTTGGAAAAGTTGTGCTAGGCGAAGGAAGGTCTAAAGATTTTGTTTAAGTCTTATTGTTAGGAAAATTATTAGTTCTGTTGTAATTATTGTAAAGTGTTAAGTTAATAATGAAAAAAAGGTTCATACTTATTTTGTTGCATTGTATTAAGAAAGCTTTGCATTTAAGCCTTGCATTTATGGGTTGGTAGAGAAGCTATTCTGCTTATTAGGCGTTCAACATTTATCATGCAATGTGGTTTGCATTGAGGGTCTAGGCGGCATGCCTCCACTTAGTCTCAAAAAGTGACCTTGGAGAAGGGCGTGACACTTTTTCTTCTTAAGAACCTTTTTCTCCTTCTTCTAAAGAAGGTTGTAGAAAGCTACTTGATTTTGTTTCTTCAATAGTGGTATTAGGAAGTTCAATTGTTTCATTGTTTGGTGGGTGCTCCACTTCAATCTCATTTGGTTTATGATAACATGTTTCAATGGGTTTATTAAACATAAACATAATATCTTCCTTAGTAAACACACCTCTACTAGTTATACACCATTTTCCTATAGGTTGCCACACTCTAAAACCTTTAACTCCTTCTGTAAAACCTAGGAACATGCGTTTTATAGCTGTAGGTTTTAATTTTTTCTGACCTTGATGGACAAACCCTATACAACCAACAATTCTAAAATTTTGTAAATTAAAAGGGTGTTTGAACAATTTTTCTTCAGGTGTTAAAAAGTTTATAGAGTGCTGAGGGTATCTATTAAGAGTATAAATAGTGTAGAAAACAACTTTTGCCCAAAATCTTTTAGGAATTAAACCATTTGACATTTGACATCTAACTCTATCCATTATAGTTCTATTTAATCTCTCAGCAACATCATTTTGTTGAGGGCTGAATCTAGCAATCCTATTTCTCATTATTCCATGTTCTTTATCAAAATTATTGAACTCGTCACTATAGAATTCTATGTCATTATCAGTTCTTTGGTATTTAATTTTCTTAGAAGTTTAATTTTTTTTTTCTACCATTATTTTCCACTCTTTAAACTTTTCTAGAGTTTGGTCTTTAGTTTTTAAGAAATAAACCCAACACTTTCTAGAATAGTCATCAATAAAAGTTAGAAAATACCTGAAATTGTTTAAAGATGGTGTTTATGAGGGTCCCCATAGATCAGAATGATTGTAGTCTAGTATGTCTATGGTGTTGTGATCAGTCGTTTGAAAACTTTGCCTTATGAAGTTTCCAATTACACAATGCTAACAAAAAGAGAACTTTTCAGCCACTCCATTGGAAATAATGCCCTGTTCTGACAATATTTTCAATCCATTTTCACTTATATGGAAAAGTCTTCTATGCCACAAGTCTCCTCCAGTTAGCTTATCATTAGAAGCAATTAGGGTAGCATGGTTCATGGGCACTTCTTTGATAAGAAAGAATTCATTGATTTTTTATGCCAAAAAGAACAATTTTGGAGTCTTTCAATATTTCAAACCTCCCTGCAAAACCTTTATATTCACAGCCTATGGAGTTTAGCATGCCAAGAGAAATTAGATTTCTTTTCAAGCATGGAACAGGTCTCACATTCCTAAGAAGTGTTGTTTGTCCTATCTTTGAATTTGAGTGTAACAGATTCAATGTCTACAATTTTGAAGGTATTGTCATTTCTCATGTATACTAGACCTCCATCCCAAACTTTGTATGTTGTAAACCATCCCTTTAATGGTTTCATATGGAATGAGCACCATGAATCAAGAACCTCACCTTGAGTTTCCTTGTTACTTTCTGATTTAATTGAATTTTCTGAGATGGTTAAGACATCTTAATACATAAAAGGAGCTTGATCTACAATAGATGCTTCTGCCTTTGGTTCTTCTTGTTGTTTTTCTTTTTGCTTCTTTTGATTTTGTTTTTTCTTTAGAAAGAAACAGTCTTATCTAAGGTGTCCTCTTTTATGGAAAAAGATTCATTCAAGTTTTGATTTATTCTTCTGATTCGTGGTTTATTTTTAGTTGTATTTTGTTCTTCCCTTTAGAGAAAAGACCCTCACCGTTTGTTTGATCTCTTTTCTGTAAATTTAGCTCTAATTCTCTAGTTTTTATTGTTGAAATGACATCATCTGTGGTAATTTTTTGCCTTTCATATTTGATAACCATTTTGACTTCTTTATATGCTTCTGGAAGTGAGTTAAGTAAAATGAATGATTCATTTTCATCAGCAATCACTACAAGAAGTGGGTAAATTCATGCCAAAAATGACGTCGGGGAAGAATACATTGAAATGTCCTACCATTTCTGACGCTTGCAAAGTAGCATCGATATAAGGGAGCAATCCCAATGTCTAAGTTGATATGTCGGGAATGCTTCACCAATTACATTTTTTAAAAATTTATTTTGCTGTTTGAATGATGCAATGGAAAGATAAGTCGGGGACGGTTCCAATCGTCCTCAACGTCTACATTAATCGCATCAGAAAAAATTAAATATGAATGTAATTGTTTAATTTTCCCCTACACCAGGTAGGAACTTCGAAGATAGTTCCAACCAATCTTGATGTCGTTAGTGAAACGTCGGGTTTGGTTTAGCCGTAGTCTAACCAATCCTGATTCCAAGCCGTAGTAGACGATCACAAGAGTCTTCTCTACTATTCTTTGACTTTAAAATACAATTGTGGGATCAAATTGGTGATCGATTTAATGACATTTTAGAGAAAATGATAATACAATTATTTTTAAAAAAAAAGCTTCAAAATTCTCATTCAATCTCCATAAAAAACCCTTACTACAATTGAGCAACACATCGTTAGTATTTATAAGTGAATTCAGATGATCAAAATTGTGACACTTCATCAAAGGAATCAAGAGGTGGTGAAAATTTCACCTCTTCAATAAATTCAATTTTTAATTGATTTGATTTTCAAATTTCTAAAATTTATTTCTTTTACTTCTTTTTTTTATTTAATATTAGTTAATTTAATCATTAATATTAAAAAAATAATATCAAAACCCGATCAATCAAATTGAATTAATTTGAATCTTTATTTAATTTAAATATCACTTGATTCTAAAAAAAAAGGCTTGTTAAAAATTAATTCGAACTATTTGAATTTTTTATCACCTTGTTCTAAATTTTATTACAATAATGAGCTAGTAAAGGACTAGTGGACCTATAGATCATGGGCTCCAATGATCCAAGATTAACTGACTAAACTCTTTTAAATCAAGCTAATCAACATTTTTTAACTAATGGGTTATTGCACTAAAGTCCTATAGTAGCACTCCTTCATTATAGATATATTTATGCCCACATGATATAACCATGTTTAGTAAATTAACCCTTCACATGTTGTTTGTAATCTCAACTCGGTCAATTTATCATTTTACCCTTTGTTTCTTAAGTATCACTAATCCTCTAATGAACAACTGGTTTAAGGACCAACTTATAAAGAGATCAAGAGTGAATTTCATCCTGCACCCTATGTCCATGAAATGAGAGGCATATTTGGCCAGCGTTGATGAGCTATCCTCACCTATACAGATCTAAAGATAATACCGTGTGAACATAAGTTCATAGTTAACTAAAGATTAAGGTTAAGTTATCTAAGTCACATCAAATTAAAAGAAATAGTCAGTTTTGAAACGCCAACAATGTTATAACGTAAAAAGTGACTATTTTAATGGTCTCATATTATGCAAACTTTTTACGTAGGATGCCTCCACTTTCATGTCTCTACATGAACGATTCAGGACCACATCGTTTGTATTAACTACATAGAACAATATTCATAGTGTTACCAGAATAAGACACCCAACCTTATTCATATACTATAGACTGTTTAGGCTATGAACTCAAACTTGATCCTCATTTATGTCTCTACATAAAGTTCAAGTCTACAATATAGCCTTGGAATCTTAGTTTATTGGATTCAAGATTATAGTATTATATTTCACTAATAAATAATTCAATAATAAGATTACTATATATAATTTACAAACTATGAGTTTTAGGACATAAATTCCAACAATTTATTGATGATATATTATCCTTTTATTAATTAATGATGAGTGGTTGTTTTTCCTCACTCATGAAAAAAGAAATGGAGAATATAATATACTATAGCCCAACATAGAGATTAGAAATGGTTTATACAAAAAGGAAAATGACATATTAAGCATAAGCCAAAATGGGTAACTTTCCACTTTATTTATTAGGGAGAGAGAGAAACAGTTACTTATGAGATCAATTAGTTGCCATTTACAACTTTAATTCCATTTAGAGTTTGCTGCAAAAGCCGAAGTGAAAAAGGTTTATGTTAGTTCAATCAACAATTTGGGAGAGAGAATGTGAAAACTTATTGTTAGTTCTTATATAAACTTCAAAAAATTAATAAACTTTCAACTCTTTATCATATATTACATTTATATATTTGTAACAATAATACAGTTTTGATGACTTATCTAAATGACAAAATTGCTAAAAATATTTATAGTAAATATAGCAAAATTTTAAATTTTATGACCGATCAATTTCTATAGTTTTTATTGATGTGATTGATAGATAATAATACAAATTGATAGAACTCTACTTGATAAAATCAAAAATTTTAGTATATTTTATAAATATTTTGATTTATTTTGTTATATCTAAAAATGTTTATATATTTTTATTGAAAAAAAACAATTAGCCAGAAACAGTAATTGGAAGATCACCTGAAAGCAAGATAAAGTGTACTGCACATCACTTGTTGAAATCTGATGATGAAGAACAATTCTAGCCCTGCATTTCAACTTTGTTTAATAAATAACTAAACACAACAACCAATTGAATTTATTATTTTCAAACTATTGCTCCATAAATAAGATTCAAATCTGTAACTTATAGGATTAAAAAACAAAATCTATAACCTGTGGACAAAAAAAGAATTATACATTACAATTTTATTGAAAAGTTCTTCTAAACGATAAAATGTGATCTAAATAGATAGAGATAGTAGTTTATTTTGATCTATCACATTTTATCGTAAATTGATAATTATGATATCTTATTATATTGTAAATATTTTGTTTTTTTTCATATTAAAAAGTATTTTTTTTTTTAAAGATGTTACAACCATTTTTAACAGACTTTTGAAAATATTTTTCTTATTAATTAAAATACCTCAATCATTGAAACTCACTCGTTGTTGAGGCCAAATTGAATTGTTTTGGATAAACATCTGGCTTTTCTTAGTTAATTTTTTTTTTCATGCACACTTAATAGTTTTCAAAATGAAGAAAAATAAAATGTGTTGTTCTGGGAATTTTGTTTGGTTTTTTCTCTAAAATTTTAAATTAACAAAAAAAAAACTTTAACGTAATTGTTGAAGCTATTATAAATGTAAAAAAATATAAAAATTTATAAGAAGATTTTATATTTATAAATATTTTCACTCATTTTTATATTTAAAAAAAACCCATGAAGTTCATTCATTTTTCTTAGAAAATATTAAAAAATTTATATATATTGTATAAATTTGTTCATGTTTTTTTTAATATAAATTGTAATTGTAATTACAAAAAATGCAAATAAAAAAAAATCTTCTTTCATACTTTCAAAGCATAACACCTTTAAGAATTAAGAGTCATTTTAGCATATAACATCCATTAGATAGTGAATAATATATGCTATATCAAATAACTTTGACATTTTGTTCTACGTTTATGCTTTAAAAAAAAAATTTCAAATGTTTCCTAATCAAACATTTGACCAAAAAGAATATTATATATATATATATATATAAAAAGTTAAAGTTATAAAAGAACTATTGTAAATAACAACAAAATTTAGTTTAATTGAATAGTAGATAATGATAGAGACTGATAAAATTTAAAATTTTATTATATTTTATAAAGGTATTTGTTACTTTTTAAAAACATGGTCAAAATATTTTACGTTAAAGCTAAATAAAGTTATCACAAAATTAACTAGAATATAATAAAAAATAGATTTTTTTTTCCTTTCTGAATTTTAGAATAGATTTATTTATTATTATTATTATCTTTCTTTTAAAAAAAAAGGAATTTTAGAATAGACCTTGTTTGGCTTTGTAGCATCATAAAAATGCCACGTTCTTCCAAGCTTTTACATAATGTTTCCATTGAGATTCCGTAATCGTCTTCTGTTTCAAAGAATATCTGATAATATATAACAAACTAAATAAGTATAAATAATTTCAAAATAATAATAATAATGAAATAAATTTTGTAATTTTGTAATTTAAGTATTAAAATATAGGTGAATTTTAAAAAATAACCAAATTTATAAAATATTTACAATCTAATCTATAATAAATTCTATCACTAGAGTCATTGATATGCTATAGTGGTAGAAGATTATCATTAATAGAATCCAAAATTTTGTTGTAGCTTATAAATATTTTTAATTTATTTTATTATTTTTAAAAATACCTAAAAAATAAAGCTCACCAAGAAATGAAAAGCTTTCAATAAATAATTAGTCAATGAAAATGATGTCCTACACTGATCGCAATGGTTTTTTTTTAAAAACTATAACAATCTAGCAAAAATAGAAAACGGAAAAAGTAAATGTCCAAGATAGAAAATACAAAAAATGTCTCACAACACGCGATTAATTGGTCACGATTGTTTAGATCTGTCTACACGATCGTTTAGATTTGACTATCTAAATCTAAATAATTTTTTTTTCAAAAATTTTTGGTACACGATCATTTAGATTTGACTACGTGTACCAATATCTCTACTAATTTTTGTCAATATCTTTTATATATGGTACATGATTTAAAACCAAATAACACTCTAAAAAAATACAAGATTTATGGTTAAGTTAAAACAAAGATCATGATTTCAAAAAAATGTAAAAAAAAAATTGCAAAAGAGAAGAAATACTATAGAAAGGAAAAGAAAAATTGCAGGACAAAAGAAGAAAAAAGAATGAAAATAGGACAAACGTGGAATATTAAAAATAAAAGGCTCATTCATGAGATTTTTTATTTTTTTACATGGACCGTAAATATTTTGGTGTAACCTTGATCTAATTATATATATTTAATTTTATTTACTATAGTTTACAATTTGTTTTTTCTAAACGTTGAGATTTAGTTACATATTTGTTTATGGGATAATTATAATTGGTGTAGCATTTTTCAGAATACAACAACAGTTTAAAAAAAATGAAAATATTGCAAAGTCTGTTGGTGTAGACTTCTATAGTTGATAGACTTCAATCCTTAGAGACATTGACAGATTTTACTAGATTTGTATTCTTTTAAAAAGAATATCATATATATTAATATTTTAAATTTAATTAATATATTTGTAAGTATTCCTTTGTGTATGAGCTTTAGTATTTTTAAATCAAAACATTTCTTAATACAAATTTGAAAGTTCTCTCGACGTAAACACAAAATTTAATTTTTTATCTAAAAGAGATTGAATTAATTTAGAAGAATTTTAAATTTTTTAAGAAGTTATTAGATACAATATCGACAGTTCATGCTCTATGAAATCCAACCTAAAAAAATTTAGAGATTCATTCTAACACTTTTTGAAAGTTTTGGACCCAACCTTGACAAATTTTGAAGTTTTGGACAAGACAAATAAGTTTAATAATTCCTTTTGTACTCTATTAGGAAAAGATTGTTTGATGAATATCACTAAATTACTTTCTCATTAAGTATTCGGATTATTGTTTTTGTATCGTGGTAATGAATAAGATCATATAGCATCTTGAGATTCTCACACATTCTAGGATGTCCATATTGAATGCATCTCAAAAGTTTTGGACGCTCTCCTTAAATACCGAGAGAGTGAATAATCTTTAATCTACATAAGTTCAGTTCATATTGACTATACATAATATTGACATTAAAATCAAACATAGGCTACGCATAAAAGTTTATAAAGTTTTAAAAACTATTTTTAAACCCTTTTATTCTAGTTTTAATAGAACAAGAAGAAGAAAAAAATCAATTCAAACACTACGAAATGATAAAAATCACTAAAATTTTCAAATATGTTTAGAAATACTTACGATGTTTGTTTCAACTGATTTTGGATCAACCTTTAATCCTTTGATTTGAAGTAACCCACCTATATTAATTCCCAAAAGAATATTAGTATAGTGATTGGAAATGTTGATAAGAATTATAGTGAAAGAGTGATGTTAATTACTAGCTAGTTGCTTAGCCTTCTTATGATCAGCTTCAAGTTTTTGAACATTCTCTTTGATAGCAACAAGTCCAGCTGCACAAAGGATGCCAATTTGCCTCATTCCTCCACCCAATGTTTTTCTAACCCTTCTTGCCTATTATATATTAAACACACCATTTCAACACAAAATTTGCATAATAAAGTGTTGTTTTAAAAAGTAGAGAAAAGACCTTATACGGCAAGTTCAGTTAAATCAACATCAATTTTGATGTAGTCAAAATTGTTTGGGTAAATTATAGTTTTACGGTCAAGATTTGATGTTTGTGTCATATTAATCTCTAGTTAGTTTTCATAAATTAACTGAGCAACATTTGGAAAATACTCGATTTT
>JBBPDI010000009.1:22083635-22095021 GCA_037974545.1 Cucumis variabilis | reverse complement strand
TTTGATGTTTGTGTCATATTAATCTCTAGTTAGTTTTCATAAATTAACTGAGCAACATTTGGAAAATACTCGATTTTTACCTCTTAATTAATAGAAATTGTTAATTTTCTTATGGAGGGTGTTTAAGCAGTAATCCCCAATATGAAGAAGTCTCACTTCCCTCACCCCCACCCCACTCCATTCTAATATCGAGAGGTCGTTCTCCTCTTCATCGTCTTCTCTCTCTCCTTGTATACATGTAAATTCTTTTTCTAAAATGGAATGCACATGAGGAAATGAAAAACGATTGTACACGTAAAATTAGGAAGACAAAAATCTTTGAGAAGCATTCGAGACAAGCAAGGATGACGTAGTCAGATCGCATGAGATATACGAGAATGTCGAGAATCTAAATTTTGAATCCTAGGTATTACATCAAAAATTGGACACGAATACATGCTTGAGGTGCTAGTGAGTAAAGAAGGGCGATAAGGAGAAGGGGACAAGGAAAAGGTGGAGGAGACTAAATCGAGGCTAAGGAGAAGAAGATGGAGTAAGGTCCAAATTGGAACTTGGAGCTTAGATCGAATCCCTTGTTCACACTTCAAGTAGTTTAGGAGGAGCCTAAACATTTGTCTTGTGAAAGTTAGTAATACAAGATAGTTAATTCTTGATAAATTATGTACTTGTGAAACTTTTGAATAATGTTAGTAAATGATCTTTTCAATCGAGCTTAAGGTCTTCCAGTTGTTGGTATGGTTACACCAAACTACGTTACTAACTTGATTGTGTTATGTCTTTATTTATTGTTGCGTATGTTATTTACTTTGTCAATAGCTTTGGTGCTACCATAAGTCTCCAGGTTAACATTGTGTTTTTTCAATTGGTATTAGAGTGGGTTACAAGTGTTTGGCTATGGATTTGATCAAAGAATTTCGTGGATCAACAACTAGACCTTCTGTGATAGATGGTTCAAATTATGCATATGGGAAAGCCAGAATGATTGATAGAAAAACCTAGAAAGCAGTCATCTCAAGCTAATCCTGAAGGAAAATAGTCCCCTAAACCAGTGAAACACGGGCATGAAGTTGAAGATGAGGCATATTTGGGAATGTGTTCGAACTAATAAATACATGTATCTCTGCCGAAGAAGTGTAAGGAATTCAAGATGTTGTTTATGAAGGTACGTCCAAAGTAAAAATGTCTCATCTTTAAATTTTGACGTCTATGTTTGAATCTCTTAAGATGATGGATGATTAAACTATTGTTGACTATAATGTTTGTGTTCTGGACATTGCAAACGAGTCGTTTGTGCTTGGTGAGAATTATCTGAAGAGAAATTAGTTAGAAAAGTGCTTCGTTCTCTGCCATATATGCTTTGACGTTGATAATAACAACTATTGAAGAAGCGAATGATATTGCCACCATGAAGATGGATGAGTTGTTACGCATGTTTGAACTACCCTTTGATGACAAGAATGATAAGAAGGGAAAACGGTTGGCCTTACAATTTGTTGGGGATGAGAAGCCTCATCATCGTAAAAACAAGGTAGTGGATGAAAACTTAGCTCATTCGATTGTCTTGCTGAAAAACAATTCTCCAAAGTTTAAGCGATTCAACAAATGACCTGGCAATTATGGAGGTTAGTGTAACAAAGATCATGGAAACTACAGTAATGCAAATTTACCTATGAATCCTTGAAGCAAAAGAATAAAAAATAAGATACGTATGAGTAGTAGTCAATCTAAGAGTGGCAGAAGTTTCACATGCAGGAAAGGTGAGAGATTGGTCACTATGCAGCATAATGTCCAAATTTTCTGAAAAAACAAATTGAAACAAATGTCTTGCAGTTACACTTTTTAATGATGAGTCAACTGTAAGTAGTGATAGAAAAGATGATATGCGTGCCTTGGTTGGATGCATTACAAATGATGAAGATGAAAAAAATATTGATTTTTATTTGCAAGTGATTGAATCAAATATTGATGCTCTTTCTGCTAAAATCATCAAGCTAAAGGCCTGAGTTTTAACAAGGTATAAATGGGAAGAAGACCTGTCTGTTCTTGAGCAATAGAAGGATATAATTCAATTAATCAAAGATAATCATTGCTTGTTGTACATAATTTCTAAGTTAAAGAAGGATCTCAAGGCTAGTGGAATTCAACTTGTAACTATATCCAAGTTAGTATGAATGCTCAACTATAAAACAAATGACTTAAACTCAATTCTGAAAGTTGGGAAATCCAGTGCTGATAGAAAAGATGTTGGCTTTGACAGAGAAAAATAAACAATGTTCTTGTGTCAATGTCTCAGACAATCTTTGTCTCTGCTCAAGATAAAGGATTAGAAGAAGCTGGGTTGATGAAAGCTCAAGGAACCTCAAGACTACCTCTCTTGTTTTCAACCATATATAAGTCCGTGAGATAAGTACCTACGAATCCTCTCACAAGAGAATAGTTAGTGGATGAACCAAAATGCAGAGAAAGAAACAGAGTTTGCCAAAGCGAGAATGTAGAATAAAGGACAACCTACATTATAACAGTGGTTGTTGAATTATTGCCTTTCCTTGAGTACATCATCAAAAGAAGATTGGTACTTTGATAGCGGATGTTCTGGCCAAGTGACTGAAAATTAGGTTTTCTTTTCAAAACTAAAAGAATGTACATCCAACCATGTAACCTTCGATTATGGAGCTAAAGGAAAGGTTTTAGGTAAATGAGACATTACAAAGCCTAATCTACCAATGCTGTAAGATGTCAAACTTATTGACTCATAGCCAACATAATCAACATAAGTCAACTGTGTGACTAGGGATATCAAGTAAGTTTCTCAAAGGATAAATGCATAGTGAAAGATAGAAATGACACAATTGTCACGAGTTCTACTCGTTATCTGATAATTACTATCATTGAGATCTTAGTGCTAAAAATTTTTATATGTAATCTATCTAAAGAAGAGGAAGCTGAAATATGGCACAAACGACTTGGTCACATAAGTCTTAGATTTATAAAAAGAGCCCCTAAAGAAAGAAGCTATTCTTAGAATTCCAACCTTACATGTTGAGTCAAATTCTTCTGTGGATAGTGCCAAGCAAGGAAACAAATTAAGGTGTCTCACAAGAGAATCAGTCTGTGATATACCAGTAGTGTTCTTGAACTACTGCATATGGACTTGATGGTCCTATGTAGATTGAAAGTTTGGGAGGAAATAATTATGTTTTTGTGTGTCTGGATGACTACTCATGGTTCACTTGGGTCACATTCATTAGGGAAATGTTAAATACTTTCAAAGTTTTTCGAGCTCTATGCCTACAGCTTCAATGTGAACAAGGAAAAAACATTATTCACATACGAAGTGATCAAGGAAAGGAATTTGAAAATGCAACTTTTAAAAAATTTTGTTCCTCAAAAGGGATTGTTCATGAGTTCTCTACTCCTATTACCCCTCAGCAGAATGAAGTTATTGAACGAAAAAATATTATGTTACAAGAAATTGCTAGGGTCATGCTCCATTCTAAGAAGGTTTCAATGTACTTCTGGGTAGAAGCCTTAAACACATCTTGTCACATCCATAATAGAGTTGACCTGTGTCTTGGCACAACCAGTACCAACTATCATCTTTGGAAAGGTAAAAAACCTAATGTAAAATGCTTCATGTCTTTGAAAGTGTTTGTTATATCCTTACAGATTGTGAACCTCATAGAAAGAGGACTCCAAATCAGATGAATGCATCCTCTTAAGCTACTCAGCAAATAGCAGAGCTTTCAAAGTCTTTAACAAACATAATCATACTATAATAAGAGTCCATTAATGTTGTTATTAATTATCAGTCTTCAGCAAGTTCACATGTAATCATGATGATAATGTTGATATGTTTCTTAACAATGAATGTTCTGAACCTCAAAGTGTTCAAATAAAGGGGCATGTTACTCCTATTGTCACTAGCATCAGTTAATCCTAACTATGAAAATGAAAATTACAGTAAAGTTGTGACCACTGAGTTTGATATCAGTGCTCCATCTCCCTTTAGTCATATTCAAAATAATCACCCTTCTAATAGTATAATTAGCAGTCTAAATGCAAGGGTTACAACTCAGAAGAAGAACAAGATAGATTATGCCAAAATGGTTGAAAACATTTGCTTCACGTCCTCTTTTGAGTCCACTAATGTTTCTGAAGCCCTAAAAGATGAATTTTTGGTGAATTCAATGCAAGAAAAGCTGGTTCAATTTGAAATAAATCAAGTTTGATGGTTCCTCATCTTGAAAAATGCCAATGTTATTGGCATTAAATGGGTGTTTAAAAACGAAATAAATGAAGGTGGTGTTATATTACGAGAAATAAAGCTAGACTTGTTGCTCATTGGTACACTCAAATTGAAGGTGTGGACTTTGATAAGACCTTTGCTCCTGTAGCATGCTTAGAAGTCATTCATTTACTTCTACGCCTTTCTTATTTGACAAAGTTCAAGTTGTTTCAAATGGATGTAAAATTGTCTTTTTAAATGGGTACTAGAATGAGGATGTCTTTGTTGCTCAACCCAAGGGCTTCATTGACCTAACATATCCTAAACATGTGTACAAACTCCAAAAGGCTCTTTATGCTCTCAAGTAAGCTCCTAGAGGTTAGTATAATTGTCATGTCGAGTTTCTAACTCTTAAAGGGTACTCTCATGGTAGGGCTGACAAAAATCTTTTCATTAAAAAATCAAGTGAAAATTTCCTGGTAGCGAGACGTTGAGGCATACATTTTATGTTAACCTTCCCCAAGAAAGCGAGGCATTAAGGCTGTTAACAAGAAATGAGTTGCTAGGTGTTGAGGCGTGAAGCTAGGTGTTAAGAGTTGATCTAGGCATTGAAATTCTGAAGCTTAATTTAGTTTTCTTAAAAAGGGTTATCTTTATTTGTATCAAGTAACGTAAAGTTAATAAAGGTTTTTAAGTTATATTCAAGCTTTGAAGTGTTGAGTTCTTATTGCATATCATGTTCTCAATAAATGAAGTTTAAGTTGTAAGGTCGACGTTCTAACGTTTCATTTAAAGGCGTTGAAGTTGCTCAAGTCGCAACCACACTTGTATTGCGAGAAGGATGTGTTATGGGTGGGTGCATGACATCTCGCTTCAGTCAAGCGAATTCTGAAATATGTTCATTGTACTACTGAGTATGGTTTATGGTATTCCTTTGATACTAATTTATCTTTAATGGGATATTGTGATGTTGACCGAGTTAGTGCTTGGAAGATAAAAAAGGCACTTTAGAATGATGCTTCTTCTTGGGGAATAAGCTAAAATGTCTTGGTTTAGTAAGAAACATAACAGTATGTCCTTATCTATTGTTGAAGTCGAGTATATAGCAACTGGAAGTAGTTATGCTCAGTTGCTCTAGATGAGACTAATGCTCAAAGAATATGAGATTAATTAAGATGTGGTAACTTTCTATTGTGACAACATGAGTGCCATTAACATCTCCAAGAATCTAGTTCAACACATAAGAACAAAGCACATTGATATATGACATCATTTTATATGAGACCTTTTAGAGAATAAAATCATCTCTTGGAGCATGTTAGAACTACAATTCAACTTACAAACATTTTAACGAAACCTCCAAATGCTGCTACCTTCGAGTTTTTTTGCCAGATTTAGGAATTTGTATGGATGATCTATAGCAATTGATACTTGATCTTGCATGGCAAAGTTTCCCTAATTGTCTTGTGGATATTGTGTGTACTTGTGGGTCAACTATTGTGATTCTACGTCCATAATTGAAGCTCATTCATTTACCATATTTTTCTTTATTTCAATTTATAATATAAAGTGGGTGTCCTTTTTTCTTCTAGTTTATTGCTCTCATTCAATTTACTTTTTTCTGTGTTTTCTCGAGTGTCATATTTACTATAAGTTATTGGTGAGGTTGTTGCATGATTATCTCTATCTTTCTGTTCCTTCCAACTTCATCATGGTAGCAACAAGAAGAGGAACTTACCAGCCCCGTCAACCAAAGGATCAATCTGGATCCAAAGTTAGTTTTAGTGCCTCTATCACAAGGACTAAATCTGGTAGGTTTCAAATGCAAGGGCCTTCTTCATCTTCCTTCAAGTGGCAAAAAGTGGGTTCCTCTCGATTGTATAGTTCTACTACTCTCGATTGCGGTATTTCGTCTCCCAATCCCTTCCGAAAGGTGATGGCTTTTGCATTCGACTACTCCATTTTGTAGCCAATGGTTAATTTACAAGATTCAAAATCTTGACCTACGGGATAGGCTTTCCTCTGACTTTCATCTTTAAGCCCAAGTAGCGGTAAATCCGAAAGAGCTGCTCCTTCTTGGGCAAGCCTATAATCAATGTATCGAATACTATTGATGAAAATCTATTGCATACACCCTCTGTGAATCCCTCTCCTAAACCTGATCATGTATTTGGTGATAATGAGAATGTCGAAAATACCATGCCTCTTGCTACCTCTATGACTATTATGAATAATGCCTCCATCACCCCTTAATTGCCCTGTTTTATTGAATGTCAAAGACAAAGTGAATCTGTTATTGAAGAAACTATTTCTAAGAATAATGCAATGTTAATGACATTGGTGCTGATATTGCTGATTGAATTGAGTCTGTGAATTTTTTTTATCTTGTTTAGGGTTTAGGTTTTTTTTTTTTTTTTATCTTGTTGTTGAAACTTTTGTTGATTTCACAAGTGATACTAATCCCTCTGCTAATGTAGATACATCCGCCTCTGTAACTACAACATCAACTAATCGTTTAGAGCCTCTGATTGATGTTGCATCTGATTATTCCTATGAGGATAATGTTGTTTTAGCTCATATGGTCAGACAGTCTAAAGCAAGCTCGTGAGTATCCTACTATTTCTTCTGGTGCTTGGATCCTAGTCATGCTGAGAAGACTACAAAAAGCAAACATACTTGTGCGGTCCTTCTAAAGGTTCCAAAATCATAACCACTAAAGTTGGCCACCACGAAATTCTTCCTAATGTCCCGTCTATCTCCATTGATGGGTATCATTTCATTGTGAAGAAATTGTTTAAAAATGGATGTATGTGGTCCAACGTAGAATTTCTGATGAGGTTAACATTTCTAATAAGCATCACTCTTGTCTTTGCTATTATGGAGTTAATTAACGACAGAGCTGATATGACAAAGATTGTGTCTCAAGTTGGCCCATTTTATCTGCACTTGATTCATGAATTGATTGTCAATCTGCCTATCGAGTAGCCCTAAGTATCGAAAGATTCATGTTTGTGGCTTATGCTTCATTGTGACATCTGCTATTATAAATTAATTTCTTGGTGTTGAGATTTCAGCTACTTTCTCTGTTGTGCAACCATCCTCTGAGTTTTTAGCATTTAAATTGATTGGAGGAACTATTACTGATGGCCCGTTAATGGCCATTTGTTTGCTACCTCACTTAGTATGAAATATGTCATTCTTCATAAGATTGACATTGCGAATTGGTACCCCTCCACTTATGCCTTCAGTGTCTTGTCAGCTTTTGCAAAACTGATTTATTTCATTAGGACTAGATCAGTGGTTTATGTTGCCCAATTTGTGTTTAACCAACTGCTTCAACATATTGTGATGTTTGGTTTAAAGATTCATATTTCCTTTCCTCGTTTACTTTGCAGTATTATGCTTTCTCATCCCTCATCCATCTTGACTGATCAGGATGTTCCTGACCTTGCCCCTAAGACTCTTCATTTGAGCTATAGGTGTTGTTTCAAAGGTTTCATGTTTTTGATATAGCACACACCGTTCGTCATCCGCATGATAAAGAATTTACCCTTCCTAATGACTTGTGCACTCCTAATGGTGATTTACTGTTGCCTCCTGTCTTGGCCAATGATATCCTTCATGTGTAATCTATAGAGTCTCAAACCTTGAGTAGTGTTTTCACACTCTTTCAGATAGGTGTTCTACTTTTGATGCTCTTAATCGACAATTATAGTATTTTGTTGCCTCCTCATCTCAAAATCCTTCTCCATCCACTAGCTAATATTTTTTTATGGCAAGCAAAGGGGGAGATCTCTGTTGTGGGTTGATTGCACGCTTTATCATTGCAAGATTTATTGAGGTTGTAGGCTATTGATGGTTGTTTTGTTGGTTGTTAGTGTTGTTGGCTGATGTGTTCTTTGTTTTGTGGTTGTTGGTTGTTTGGCTTGCTTGCCAAGAAAAATAAAAAGAGAAATGTTGTTTAAATAGGGAGTTTGTTAAGTGTTTTGGCTTGCAAATGTATTTTTATTTTTTGCCTTATATATTTTTGAAGATCTTTCCTTTTTTGGCTGTTGGGCAGTTTATGGGAATTGTGGTTTTATTACGGCCTTGGTTTTAGACCAAATAAAAATCATTTCCTATGCCATTGATTAGAGGATTTTTGTTCCCTTTTTTCTTTGACCTTGGATATAGCCTCGTCTGTTTTTTTTACAGAGATTTCTCCTTCAAGCAATATTTGCGTGTATGGTGAGTATCTTACGAGAAATACCTTTGTGTGGTGTGTGGTGTTGAACACCTTGTCGCTGACTTCATGATTCACTAGATTGAGGAGATTTGAATACGTTAGGGAGAGCCTAACGTTAAAATCTCTCTTAGAGGGAGCCTAGATATCAAGACGTAAGGGTTAAGCGTGAATCATATGATCTAAGTGGAGGTTAGATTGAATCCCTTGTTCACACTTCAAGTAGTTTAAATGAGCCTAAACATTTATCTTGTGAAAGTTGTGTAATACAAAATCTCAGTAAATAATCTTTTCAATCGGGCTTAAGATCCTCCAGATGTAGGTGTGATTACACCAAACTGGGTTATCAATTTGGTTGTGTTCTGACTTTATTTGTTATTGTTTATTCTATTTACTTTGCCAATAGCTTTTGTGCTAACATAATTCTTCAGGTTAACACTGTATTTTTTCATAAAGAATGTCCTAGATTTGTCAATGGAAAGAATTTCAAATATAATAAACCTTGGTTTCCAAACTATCTTAAGAGAGTTTCAGATTCTTATGATGAGTTTACAAAGTTTCAATTTTAGAAATATCAATTCCAATATCATAAAAAAAGAAAAAAAAAAAAAAAAAAACTCAAATTACTACCTTGGCAATAAAGTCTTTTGAACCCACAATGATTGATCCAACAGGTGCACCCAAACCTTTCGATAGGCATACCTAATGAGTCAAAGATCAAAGGTCTATATAGTGTTAGTAATTTATTAAGGTTGAAATTGTCTGATGGACATTCCCAAATAAATATCACCTAATAGAATATTTGAGGAAAAAAAAAACAAAGACACTTATTTGGAAGACTCTTCAAAATAACTCTTGACTCTTATTGTGTATATTATTCTTAACAATTGGTTGCTTTTTAATACAAAATATCCTATTTATAGAATTGTCTACATTCATAACTTCACACTAAAATTAAATGCCTGGAACAATTAAATTCCTACTTAATTTATCAACCTATCTAATTTTGAATAAGCATTCTCAACTATTCATCAATAAATATATAACTTCCAACCTTTCAAATGTTTTAGTGTTTGTGTGAAACCTATTTCAATTAGAACATGTGATCATCATGTGCTCGAGATGACATGGAGCGACCAACATTCTTAAAATGGGTTAATGTTAAAAAAATAATAAGAAAGGAGTCGACATCGATCTATTTTAAAATATGGTGGAAAATAAAGTAAACAATTTTTAAATAAAATACATAGTTTGTCATAGTGGAGTTCAAGAGACATTTGTGTATGAGGAAGGTGTTAGCACCTCAAAACATGCATTTAGAAAAAGACGAACAAATTTTATATCTGAAATTGAAATCAGAAATTTATTTAAAAAATAATATTTTTAAAAAAATGTCCTATTTCAATGTTCATCACTCCAATATTTTCACTCCAATATTTGAAACAATAATTCAAGTAAGTAGAGAGCATTCCATCAAATAGATTGTATTGATAAAGAAAATTTCTCAAAAATTAGTACAATTTCTCAAAAAAAAATATGATAGAAATACTCTTCTAATAAAAATAAAGAGATTTATTTTAAAACATTGATTAAAATAATTAAAAATTAGTACAATTTCTGATAGATGGAGCCTTCTGGCAACCAAACCCTATTTAAAAAAGCTACTTAGTTATTTCAACTAAATTATCCACGAAACTTTAAAATAGTTAAATAAAATTTTCTTTTTCTATATATACAAAAATGTAGTTAATCACAAAATAAAAATGAGTTAAATTAAGACAAAAATTAGTCTACAAATTGAATTAATTTTAATTAAAGTCGAATAAAAATACGTGACTACATATTTTTTTAACTTAAAAAAAAATTCCCACCTAAATTCCAAATCAATAATAAAAACAAATAAGGATAGAGAAACCTTTTAGAGTAAAATGTATATATAAACGTACTAATACTGAATCAGCGGCTTGTACCAATCGATCGACCGGAACACCAAGTGCCTGCAAAAATATATTAGTTTGTAGAGTTGAAAACTAAATCTTAATTTAGTATTGAGTAGAAATATAAGTAGAGAGTACTGACAATTGAAGCATTGAAAATTCGAGCTCCATCAATGTGAAGTTTGAGGTCATACTTCTTAGCCAACTCTCCAACTTCATCGGTATATTCTACCGAAAGACATTTTCCACCGCTGCTGCTTTTCACCATATACTCATTACTAAATACTCGACTCGTAAACTATATATCTTATTATATACATACAAAAATTAAGAATTTGTTTGCGTTAATCATACTAAACTTCTATTTCTGTTTCATAATCAATCTATTTATATATTATAAAAAATATTATAGTTTTTCAAATTATATTAGTTTTAATATAAATAAACTAATCAATTTATGAACTTGGTCTATCTTACCATATAATATATATTTTTCTTAATTTAACAAAAATATTCTAGTTTATAAAATAAATCAATACATTTACTAGTGTTTTTATCTTTTAACTTCTAGTAGTATTGTAAATTTAAAAATATGGATCAAACTACTTCCAAGTTATAGCAAAAATTTGTACATTTATTACATAAACTTCTATTAACGTATATCGATGATAGAAATTGATACAAACTGATACAAGTCTATCGGTATTATCAATTTTCTTTTTCTATTTCTATAAATAATTTGATATTTTTTTATATTTAAAATATTTCAGTTGAAAATATTGATTGATTGAAAACTTAAAAGCTGTTGTTTTTAAATTTCAGTCACTTCAAAACAATTTTTGAAAACAGAATTCAAATTACCCGTTAAATACGTTTTAGTTCAACTAAAGAATTTGAAAGGATAGAATTGAATCTAAATCTAATTTCACAACACTTCCTTTCTTGCCATTAGTGATTAGACATTCCAAATATTCTATTTGGTCAAAACATATCCTTTTGTAT
>JBBPDI010000009.1:22031199-22057575 GCA_037974545.1 Cucumis variabilis | reverse complement strand
CATATACTATAAACCATTTAGGCTATGACTCAAACTTGATCCACTTTTATGTCTGTACATAAAGTTCAAGTCTACATTATAGTCTCAGAACATTAGTTTATTGTCTTTCAGATTATAGTATCAATAAGACAATTTTATTTAATAAAATTTTGAATACAAACTACGAGTTTTAGAACATAAATTCCAACACTTACCTTGCTGCATCAAGATACAACTCAGTCTCTTCTTAGAGGCATCATTGTAAATCACATAACTTTCAGATCCATCTGGCACTGTAAGAACTGATGGAGTAACAAGCTTTTGCTCCTTATTGTGGGTTTTTCATTGTGCGCAACTACTTTTCTTAAACTTTTTAGCTCTTTTATTCACCTATAGAAAAGAAAAAACTTTTAGTTCCTTATTCACCTATAGATGATTATAAATGAAAAAAAAATGCAAGTATTATACGTTAAAAAGTCCATTCCATTGCTTCTCTTCAAGATTGATAGTGCCTAATAATGGATCCCAACCATTTCCTATCATATCACTTAATATCTTTTTAAAGTCTTTATAAATTTGTCTTAATTTATTGAATTTATTTTTCAATTGATCATGAGAATAATTATATCATGTACTAGCATTTAGTTGGCTTCTCATATAGTTCCAACTAGTTTTTGTAAATGTTGTGGTTGGTCGATTGCCTTTTGCAAACTCTTCATCCATTAAGTTTACAAATAGAGCTTCACTCTTGTCCGACCATGGTCCCTTACTTCTTAATCCATCAATTTCAACAACTTCATCGACACCACGTTGTTCGGATGACATCTAGAATGTAACATTAATTTTAAAGTTATTATATCCTCAACAAGGAGAATACTAAACTTTAGCAATGCAGACATGACTGTTACCAAGACAATTTTAAAAAGAGAAAATAATCACATGATAAATAAACTCAAGCTTCGTCTTAATTTTGTTTGTATTTTTGTCCCCTTGTAGGGACCAAATTAAAAATAATTTCAAGTGTGACAAGAAAAACACAACACACGCTTGTACTTATTAAACAATTATTATATAAGAAATAATAGAAAAGTGTCAGTTTTATAAATAAAATAATCATAAAGCCAATCCAACCACTTAACAGTCATTATTGATAAGAAAAATGTTCTAAATTAATAATTATTCTACATAAATACTGCTAAATCAGCCTACTTTATAATCTCCAGTATTCTCATTTCCACCAACATTCAAAGTATCTTTTGAGGTCCAAGCCTAACAAAATAAAAACTTCTAATTTAAGCTTCAACTTTACATATTTTAACAAGAAACTTTTGACAGAGTAGCACCACAAGTTGTTTCTAGTTTTATGAGATCCAAAATAGCAACTCAATTGAAAAAAAAAAAAGAAATAAGAAAAAAGAGAAGTGAGACCTCCCATTACTTTTTAAAAAAAGGAAATATGGAATGATAGGGAAATAAAGAATGCATAATCTTAGCACATTTTTTCTTCTTTTTCAGGCTAGAAGAGTTATTAGTTCTCTTTAGGCTAAACTCGCACAAAACCCTTTTTAATTTTTTGTTGGGATAAGGTCAAAAGGAACATTCCCATCTTCAATTCACATCTGGTACAAGGTACACACAATAGATATAGCACTCAATTGCAGTCAATCGTTGAAATAGTTAAAAGAAAAAATAACGCAAGTAGATAAAGTTAAGCTCAGAATCTATGATGTTAGCGTCTCTATTCACTGACAAAATTCAAGAGCTTCATCACAATCAACAAGTACCTCACCTCCAAACTTAGAAACACCACCGCCAGTTCAAAATCACAAACTCTACCTACTTCCCCAGAAAATGGGAAAAACAAAAAAAATCCACCAACAACTAACCATTTTTAAAAGAACCATTCACGAATCAGAAAGAACAAAACTACTTACTTAAAAGGGAAGCTTATGCAGAAAAAACAATAAAAAAAACAAAGAGAGAAAGAAGAAAAGACGAATCAAACAGAATACAAACAGCAAACTACACACAAATCAAACATTCCATAAAAAGAAAGAAAAATCGAAAGAGAAGCAACGAACCCGAAGCAAAAGAAAATTTCGGTGGGGCAAAAATTCAAAATCACAAACTCTACCCACTTTCCCAAAAATGGGAAGAACAAAAAAAATCCCCCAACAGTTAATCATTTTCAAGAACGGGCTTGTGTTGCCTTTGTTTATATTTTCATTCAATAGATCAGTGAACATCAAGAAAGAAGAAGAAAGCAAGAAACATGTTTTGAAAATCTCCAGGCCTGTTTTGGTTTTCTAGTTCTATAGTGCCTATTGCTTCCATTAATGTCATTGGATTCAAACTAATTTGGTTGTCTCAACGAGCAATGGGATACAGATTCAAAGTAAGTTTGGTATTTTCTAAGAGAAGCTCGTGATGTGGTTTAAAGATTTTTATATTGGACTGATTTTGGTGGCGTGGAGACTATTTCGGTTTTAGTATTGGGCAAGCAAAGGTATTTGAGTTATCTTTTTGCTTGTTCATCATTATTGCGATGGTTTGGAATATTCATCAACAACTTATTTTTTCTTTTATCCTGTTAGAAAGATTTAATTAAACTAAAATAGAAACCATAGTCCAAAACCCAAATCAAAACTAAAATACATAAAAGAATAAACCACAGTACAAACAAATAATCCAGAGAAACACATCATTTAGAGAAGGAGAACCAAAACCGAAAAACGAAAACAAAAACCCAAAAACACATACCTTTGCTAAGAGAAAGAGAATCAGAGAAGATGGAGATGTAAAGTAGATCTAAAGATATCGAGGACAAAAACGCAGAGGACAGCCAGCAAAGAGGAAGACGGTGACTGGAAGACGAAGACGATGAAAGGAAGAGGAAGGTGCGATGAGTCAGGAGGTAGTGACTAGAAGGGGAAGATGATGACTGGAAGAGGAAGATGATGGAGGGAAGAGGAAAACCTAAAGTGAAGAGGAAGGGAAAAATAGAAACGAAAACGAAAGAACTCTTTTTTTTTTCCCCAAAAGTTAATTAAGAAAATTGGAAACGTTTTTATTTTTTTGAGAACAAGAAACAGGCAACGTCACTAAACACTTTCATTTCTTAAAAAAATAGAAATAGAAACAAGAAACAAGAATATTTCCAAACGAGTCTTAAGTTTTTTCATACCCAACCCAATTCAGGCCTAGATATAAAAATTGGGCCAAATAAACAAATGAGTCCAAGCCCATCAAGCAAATAGACCTAAGCCCAACAGGAAAATGAGCTCAAGCCTAAGTCCACCAAGCGAATGGGCCTAACCCACCTAAAGCCCGTGAAAATGGTTTATAAATAGAGACCTTCTCATTCATTTTGAGGATCTTTGGTGGAAAGAAGAACTGAAACTCTGAAGACTCAAATTTCTAAAAGCTCTTAAGATGTGCAAGTTCTTATCAACCTCGAGATCAATCTTAGATCATCATCTTCTGAAAGATTGAAGACTTGGAAGATTAAACTTTTCTTGGATTCAAAAAGATTGAAGCTCAAATTGACTTGCAACTACAACTTTCTAAAGACCGAAGACCAAGAAGTTCTAAGCTTTAATTTGTATTTGAGATAAAACATCAAAGAAATAAATATTAGAGACTGTATCCATATATAAAGCAATATAAAAACTTCAATTCCACGAATTACATTCTCCAGAAATCTTCTGTGAACAGTTTGACACGATCGATGGGACCGTCTCTACCTTTCACCTCTTTCTCTTTTCGAAGAACATGTAAAGAAATGATGACATCTCAAGCAACATTTCCAAAGTTCTAAGCGGCATCACCAAGCGAACAAATACTCACAACTGCTTGAGGGAAATTCAGTCATATGAGGATATGCCACCTTTTGAGGTTACAAAGAATATTTGGGAACAAATGTCCAAGCCATCAAAAAGTGGAATTGTAATCAAAGAAAATCTTGTGATTGACGAACACGACTCATTCTTTGAATGCCCAAATGAGGAGATGCCTCATCCAAATATAATATGCCACCTTTTGTTAGCCATCCCGTTGAGAAATGTTTTGTATTGAAGGAGTTGATTATGAAATTAGCTCTAGAAAAAAAAGATTGAGTTAGACTTGATAATATGGCTCAAACAAATCATGTCGCAATAATGATTCATTTGGATGGTCGATTACCTGCTACAAGGAATTTGATGCAATTTGGATCTACGGAGTCTGTTGTTATATATTCTTCACCGAAGGCCTTACAAAATAATGACCTTCAAACTTTTTACTCTAAAGAAGAAGAAAAGCAGGTGGAAAGACGCTGATGAGGGATAGACACTAGTAACGCATCGAAATAAGCACAAACAAAATTTTCAAGAATCTCGTTTGTACCGAGAGTACAAGAGAAATGGTAAGTCTTAGAGAAGAAAGAATGCGAGAAGGTTTCAACCAATCACTGAAGAAAGTGAGGAACTTCCTTGACCACAACACCGATAATTCTGAAGGACTTCTTCCCTGAAAACTTTTCAATTGAAGCTGTTTTATGTCACACGGTCAGTACGACTAAGGATGATGGTTTTCCCTCAAATTCTATGGAGGCAACAACCAAGCCAGAGGAATTGCCTTCTTTTGGCATAAATGATCTGATGTCACTCCTGTGAGAAATCAAGGATACAATTATCAAAATATTAAAAAACAATGATTTTCAACTATTTCTATGTCACAAACGAAATCGTGTGGGTCATGTTGTGTGTCAATAGCATTAAGTGATGAGGATTTGTTACTTGAGTTGTCAAAGCTTCATTATTTGTGCCAGCATATGTTCGAGAGCAAAAGCTCAATTGAATTATCATCGATAATGGTTCTGCCATCAACATTATGTCAAAATCAACCATGAATCAATTGGATATCTCAATTGAAGAGTTATCAAGCAGTAAATTAGTGATTCATGGCTTTAATCAACGGACGATAGACATTGTTCATTTGGAGATCGCCATAGGGGATTTGCAGGCAAGCACAATATTTCATGTAATCGATTCGAGGACCACTTATAAGATGTTATTTGGACGTCCATGGATACATGAAAATGGAGTAGTAACCTTCACGCTCCACCAATGTCTTAAATTTTATAAACAGAAAATTTGGAATTGATGCTGACACCAAGCCATTTTCAGAGGTTGAGTCTTACTTTGCTGATGCAAAAGTTTACACAAAAGGTGATGACATAAGTGAGGTCATATCAAGAGAAGTTTCCATGGATAAATTCACTTATAACACTACAAGAAATCAGACCAATCGCAACGCCAAAAACGACATCACCAAATGCAACATCGGCGTTAATCAACTTTTATCTACGGGCAAACAACATGTCATAGTATGACCCCTTTTGTGACGTTCATTGCGTCGTGGAAAGTTTATTATTTAATTTTTTATTTCACCTTTTCGTGACGTGCTTTCGAGAGACATCGTGAAAATTTGAAACATTCCATTTCAAAGGAGACTTTCGACGACGTCAAGTACTACACATCGCAGAAAGTTAAATATTAAATTTATTATTTTTTACTTTTCGTGACATTTGCTCGAGCGACGTCATGGAAATTAAAATAATAAATTTAATATTCGACTTTATGAGACGTTTAGTTGTTAACGTCACAGAAAGTGCAATATTTTGCAACATGATGTGGAATGACGTCTCAAAAAATTGAAATAATAAATTCAATATTCTACTTTCTGCAACGTGTAGCTGCGAATGTCGCGGAAAGTTACCATAATGTGTGACGTGGTGGGAATGATGTCACAAAAAGTAACAATAAAATAATTATTATTTTAACGATCACAACAAAGAAGTTAAATGAATGGGAAGCACTCAGTGGTCAAAAGATTAATGAACCAACGACCCAAGCTAAGTCTAAGATGCCAGAGAGTGAAAAGATGAAAATCCCATAAGAAAAAGCCCCAAAACCTCCTATCTTACGCTATATTCCTCCGTCGCTACGTAAGAATGAAGAATCACTATTTTGCATAATGTTCAAAAAACTTGACGGTCGGAAGCATCTAGATATTGAAGGAAAACTTCACCACACCACTTACCAAGATAGATGGAGAAGCAAAAAGACCTGAGAAAAAGGGCATAAAGGCATTCCTTCTAGAAAGATGAACAGTGGAGGGGTTATGACTTTACAACTTGTACTGAGCTTAAAAGCGTGAAAATATTTTATGAAAGGCTTGAGCCTTCCTCTACGCAAAAGAAGTTTTAAAAGTAGTATACCTAATTCAAGAGATGGTATTGGATATAAGTCTTCCGAGCTGATTTGAGTATCAGGTAAAAAAAAAGTAAAAATTGCTGACACATGCCACATTACTATTGAAGAAAGCAAAGATTTTGGAGAAGGCAAAAAATGCAATAGTCAAAGAAGTTTTGTTTTTTATCGCATTACTTCTACTACTGCATGCCCTTCAGTTTTCCAGATGTTGAATACACCAACGATGGAAGACAAAAGTCAAAGTTCAACTTCTAGTTCCACTTGATTATCTGCCTTTCAAAGGCTATATACAACTTCGAAAAAATTACAATCTGCAGCACAACTTCGATCACAAGAGAATCTTTTTTCAAAAGGTTAAGTGTGTCGGTAACAAGAGGCCAAAAAAAAACCTCCTATATCTGTCTCAAGAAAACTTGACTTAGTGATAGGAGATGAGGAAATTCACAGTGTAGTTCCATCAAGAATTAAAAGGAAGATGTTCGTCTTAGTAAATACAAAGGGCTCATTGAAAGTAAAGCGACATGATATTGTTTTTTACTCGACCTGAAAATAATGAACCAGAAGACGAAGTAGATGTTCATCATTTCTCAAATTGAGGAAGAAGTAAATAAACTCATTGAAGTTGGATTTATTCGCAAAGTCAAGTACCTTACATGGATAGCTAATATTGTTCCATTAAGAAAGAAAAATGACCAATTACGTGTTTGTGTCGATTTTTGCAACCTAAATAACGTATGCCCAAAAGATGATTTTCCCTTGTCTATTATGAAAATCATGGTAGATGTAATTGCAGGGCATGAAACTTTATCTTTCATGGATGGGTCATCAAGATATAATCAAATTTGATTGACTCTAAATGATGAAGAGAAAGCAACATTCCAAACTCTAAAAAGTATATATTGTTATAAAGTAATGCCTTTCGGATTAAAAAACACAAGTGCCATACACTAGCGCCCTATGCAAAAGATCTTTGATGATATACTACATAAACACGTTGAATGTTATGTTGACTATCTTGAAGTGAAATCCAGGAAGGAATGTGATCACCTGAAAGATCTGAAGCTTGTCCTTGATCACCTAAGGAAATATCAACTTAGAATGAACCCTCTTAAGTGTGCATTTGGCTTTACCTTAGAAAAGTTTCTGGAATTTATCATAAGACATCGTGGAATTAAAGTTGATCAATCTAAAATTGACGCCATCCAGAAAATGCCAAGTTCGAAAAACCTGCACGAGTTGAGACGGTTGCAAGGTCATTTGACTTACATCAGAAAGTTAATATCTAATCTTGCAGGTCGATGTCAACCATTTCAGAGATTGATAAGGAATGATGCAGTCTTTGAATGGGATTAATCATGCCAAAATGCATTTGATAGCATAAAGAATTATTTGCTCAACCTCCACTCTTGAGTGCGTCTGCAGTTGAAAAGCCATTGATACTGTATATTGAAGTCCAAGAAGGTTCGCTTTGAGCATTACTTGCACAAGAAAATGATAAGGATAAGGAATGTACACTTTACTATCTAAGTATAACTCTGACCGGAGCTGAATTCAACTATTCTCCAATTCACAATATCTGTCTCGTCCTCTTCTTTACAATAGATAAAATGAGAAATTATATGCAAGCCTGAAGGGATTAAAGCTCTTGACAGGAAAATATTTTACAGAACTATTAGTCAATTTAATTTGAGAATCCCAAAATACCAATACATTGACAAAATAATACATAAACTAATTTTCTTATTATAACTTAAAGGCTAAGCATGCTTTCTAAATATAGATTAGAAAAAGAAATTTTTATTTAGTTTGACGCCTCTGAATCTACTAAAACTCCAAATTGAGACATCATCCGTCAGAGACCTTCCTATTCTCTAGAATGAGATTGATTTGTGAAAATCAATTGGGATGGAAAAAGTTTAAAGAAAACCATTTTTGCAAAGAGCAAAAGCATTGAATTTTTTTATTAAGAAAAAATATTTTTCTTTTTCATATTATAACTCCCCAAAGGAGTAAAAGAGAATCATGAGATTTTATTAATTCAAAAATATTAAATTAATAGAATTTTCAAATCTACTAATTAATTAATCAATTAATAATTAACTAAATCATATTTAATGAATATCTCTCCAATATCTTATGGTTTTAAATTAATTTAATTAAAAAATTAAACTAAACTATTAATTAATTCTTCAGTTCATTAATAGCTAAATTAAATATCTTATATTTAACTTAAATTAAATTTGAATCATATTCAAATATAAATTTTTCTCATAACCAATAACTTTAATATAATCCAATTCACATTAAATTAATATTTGAACTGATTCAAATATTTTATCTCTCATAAATTAATTTTGAATCATATCCAAAATTAAATTTATATAATAAAGTTTGATTAAAATACAAACTTTATATTATCATACATTATACTAATTCCCAAAGTAAATTTGAACTTTTCAAATTACAACCAAATTAAATAAATCTCATTATCCTTTACGAGCTAGAAAAGGGACCTAATGGACTTACAGATCAAAAGCTACAACGATATGAGATTAATTGGCTAAACTTATTAACCACATTAATCAATATTCGTTAACTGTGTGTACACTCAATTAAAGACTCACAGTCGAACTCTTCTCACTATATATATATTTATGCCACGAATATAGATCAATAATAGTAAGTTAGTCCTTCATGAGTGTTCATAACATTAGTTGAGTCAAATGAACAACCTGTTTGTGGTCCAACCAATAAACAGAAAACCCTCTCGTGCCAAAGAGAGGGTAGGGCCCTTTGTTCAAGTCCCAGATACACCATTTAAGGAAAACATTCATATACTTATCCTTAAAGTAGGAAAGGAGTGAATTTCATCTTGTGTAATTATGTTCCTAGCTCCCAACTTGGTCTTGTCCCTAAAATGATAAGCATATTGAGTTGACAATCTAGCCACTCTCACCCAAATAAACCAAAGAACAATCCCTCACGAATAGGAGTTCATAATACACTCAGGATTAAGGCTAAGTTACTTAGGTCATCTTAATGAAATAGAAACTTAACTAGTTAACAGAGTTACATCTAGTGGTTACTATTTCATGGTTCGGTCTTATGCAAACTCATTGCATAGGATACCCTCACTCGCATGTCACCTACACGAATGCGTTGGATCATTCTGTTTGTATCAAATACAAAGTAAGCCATAACAATAGTGTTACCAGGATAAGGTACTCAACCTTATCCCTCTACTATAGACCCTTTAAGCTGATCTTGAACATTGATCCTTGTATGTTTCTACATACTGTTCAAGACTCATTAAACAACTTAGAATGTTAGTTTATTGGATTTGGATTATTAAGATAAAACTAATAATTTAATCAATAACAATTATTACAATAATCACACTTTATTAATAACGCTCAATGGATTATATTTACAATCTACGAGTTTTAGGACATAAATCCCAACAAAGCTATGATTTATACCTAATCATCTTAGGAACGTTATTTATAATTTTTCCTTGATTAAGGTGGTCAACCTCTCAGTATTTTTGTCACACACATTGGCATCTCTACAATGTATGTGAAGGAAAAACTTGGCCACAAGATTGTATCACTACAATCTTCTCACCACTTACTTACCTATGTGCGCATTCTCACATGTCAGGTGATTACAACCAACCTCATTATTCTTTCTCTCAAATAAACAATGCTTTGACGTACGTACTTATCTCAACACCCAAACACTATGATTCTCTAGGTATTAAAAACACATTTCATTGCTTGTAAGTTAATCAAACAATTTCAACATGAAAAGTAAAAGAAAAATGGGAGAAGCTTTCATAAAAATAACTTTAGGCCTTTTGGCCATGATGTACATCTTAAAAAACAAACAAGAAAAATGTAAAATGGAATACAAAAGGTGTTACACCTCAGAATATGATTTCTCATACTCTTTGGCTTTGATTTTTCCTATTGGTGAGGGTAAAGATGGAAGGGATGAACTCTCTCTCTCTTTTGTTCTAAGCTCTCACCTAAAACTCAAGGAAAGGATCAAGATGAACGAAGTATGAGCTTACTCCGGCCAAAATGTGCACATTCTATTATAAAGGGGAAGCTATATTTATAGGCTAGAATTGATGTTGACAAGACATCTCACTCGTCATTAATGCTCTAAAAAGTTGTATCAGTGCCACACAGACGTCCTTTTGTTCTTTTTCTGACTTTTGCACCAACCCAATTTTTCTGCTAGTGCCTCATATTGCCTAGCTTGTTTGCTTGTCGCCGTGTTGACTAGACGCGTCTCCTCTCGTAAACATTATATCTTCAAGATTCACTTTTTTTTGCCTAAAATCCTGCAATAAAAGCACTAAAACACAATAAAACAAGGATAATATTTTATTATACAATGTTTCTCACAGATTAATCAAATCACCTACTTTCTCCCTTGTTTTCTTCTATTCTCATGTGATTAGACTTCATTATTTTACATAAAATACTATAATAACTTGTATTTCTACAAGTTATCATGAGGAGAATGCAATTACAGGACTTTAGTGAAATGACTCGTTAGCAAACATATGTTAATTAGCTCGATCTAAAAGAGTTTAGCCAGTTAATCTTGAATCATTGAAGCTTATGATCTATAGGTCTATTAGGTTCCCCTGCTAGCTCATATGGAATAAACTTATAACAATATGTTGGAGTAGTTCGAATAGTTTGAATTAGGAAAGGAGAGAAAAACCGACAAGTATATTTAATATAGCTATTGGTTATCATTTAAGAGATAAAGCTTTATGTTTAAATGTGATTTGAATACAAGAACATGAATATGGATACATATTCGAAAGCTAAAAGTTAATGGAAATGGTCACAATTGTAAAAACCCAAAGTCAAAGGGTTGATTTTTAACTTTGAAAAGTCAAACTTTAACCTGCTTTATATTCAAATTTGATTTGAATTTTAGAAGAATGAACGTGAATCCAAGCTCAGGGGATGAAATTAGTCAAGATAGAAACAATGTTAAAAATTTAAAATGTTTACTTTTGGATTAAAAAGTCAAAGTTTGACTATGACTAAAGTGGAAAAGTGTGAGTCCTCTATACGAAAAGGCAGTCCTGTTAAAGAAGAGCCTTATTACATGAGATTATTTGACCAAGTATAGATAAGAGGCATTCTATGGAGAAAGAATGTGATGGCAGTCCTGTTAAAGAAGAGCCTTATCGCATAGAGAAAATAACATGATGAGAATAACTGACGAAGAAGAAGTAAGTGCATAATACGAAGAACTAGGGTTGGAACGATAGATCTTACATAAGTATTTATAAATAAATCTTACATAAGCATTATATCTGTTTTACGTGATTGCCATGTTTAAATGTATGATGAGTAGAAAGGAAGAAACTAGTGAATTGAAGGGGACATCTCGCATAAAGACTATGTGATGGAAACACATTTGGCTATTAACATCTATAGGTGAGGAACCACATCATCACGCGAGGAAAGTTCACTAGAAGACAAGAATGGTAGTTGGAGTTGACGTGACTTTGTAAGGTTGCAATCAGCACTGATAATCTTAGAAGAATAGAAGGTTTCCACTAAAAGTTGCTTGTAAAAAGACTTCATCCCCACCAAGCATATTGTTTTACTTTGATTTCAGGCAAATCATTTGACCCTGATGAATCACACGTTTAGGCGAAGATCAAGCCATAGGTTCAAGGTACTGGAGTAATCTGTGATTACTTGAACCAATCCCAGGATTAATGTATCTATTGATGAGTAGCCAAGAGAAATCTTAATAGATGCGGTTAGTCACAAATAAAGATGAGAACCTATATAAAAGCGTCAAAGAACGTGTCCCCACTTAAGGCTAATGAGATTCATATTTCACCTAGCTACGCGAAAGGACAGAGATAGATCATTTGAACATTGCGATGAATGATTGGGAGCAAAGACTTATTGCAATAAAAAATCAGGATTCAAAGAGTCATGATGCAAGTGTTATGTGAAGTTCAAGAATGATGTTGTCAGGAAAGCTATGTGGAGCAGAAGCGATGATACCATAATTCATCCTCGCTAAAGAACCTGAATGCAAGAAGGCATTTGTAACGTATAATTCTTTCATCTTTACTAAGAACTGCATCCATACATTTGTGTACATACTTATACTTTTATACCTTTATATTTATTCTTATACTTGTAGATTAGTCTTGTATATCCTTTAGTCTTAAATTGGAGATCGTGCTTTAGTTTGCAAATTTATAGGCCGATAAGATAAAACAAGTGCGATGAAGCCAGTCTATGAGAAGGATTGAGCATTCCAAAGAGATAAGGTTGGCATCTGTTTGGATTATCACGCCACATTTAATACGACAAGACCTTAGTCGTACGGTAACCAAACCTTAAATCGTAGTTAAGAATGCTTATTTAAAGTTTTAGACCTCCCAAAAACCTGAATCCTAATCCTTAGCTAAACATAATTATGCTTTCAGCTTTAAGCTCTCATAAAATTACTTCTCTTGTACCTTCACGTTGTTCCTTCTATCATTCACTAATAATTCTTGGACCACTCAGTAACCATGACTGAGGATACTTCCCTTACAGAAACCCTCAAGGAAGGGAGAGAAGTACCACTCGCAAGATGAGAAGAAAAAGATTATCAAAAAAGCCCTTGCGAGCATGAGTAGGAGAAGGTAAAAAGAAAAATGGAGTAAAAAGTTGGCTCAACAACGATAGTAATTTGATCTTCAACCAAGAGAACACAACGAAGAAAATGGTTTGACCAGGGACAAGTTAGAATGTCGTCACCATCCCTACAAATAAGGAAAAGCAAAACGCCTCAAAACCAAAGATGGTAATAAAGAGGTTAAAGAAAGGGATGACGATGACATTAAAGACAAAGATGAGAAAAAGAAGATCCCAAAAAACGTGTACAAGATGAGGAGGAAGCCTTAGGAGCGAAGAGAGGACAACCCTTTAAGGCTAAGGACTCCAATAACATCTTGTTGCAAAAGTCCCACAAAGAAGACGAAAGGCCGACACACCTATCCTCTACCCCATAGTTCAACTCCTCCAAAGAAAACCTCTCTCAAATTCTCCACAATTCTAAGATGCCAACTTCCTCTTCTATAGTTTAGGACAACCAAATCGCAAAACATAAAGCACCTACTTCCTCCCAAGTAATCCAAAAGCCTCAAGCTTCATTTGGCAATTTTCCTCGACTCATTTTGATTCGACAGTATAAGTGAGGATGCATCCACCAGAATCATCTTCGCAAGGACCTCCTTTGCCGCTGAAACCTTAAAAGGATTTTCTAAACTTTAAAATTTTTACCTTTTTGGCTTTTTTACAATGTTTTTTAAAATGCCTTATTTTTTAACGCCTTAAAAGGATTTCTAAAAAGTTTCAAAAGCTTTAGCGTGGACCTCGAACACTCCAAAATTAAGAGGTTAGCAATATCCTCATTGCTAAGAGTGAATTGTAAAACTATTCGCTTGCCAATTTTCTCGATGCATTATACCTCTTTTACCCGTTATTATAGCCTTTTTTATTATAATAATTAGGTCAAAACTCATAAGAAATAGAAGATTAAAGCACGTAACTTATGTTGTAAATACATAAGTATTTAAAAATACATCTTACATAAGCATTATGTCTTTTTTACATGATTTCTATGTCTAAACGCGAGATGAGTAGAAAGAAAGAAACTAGTGAATCGAATGAAATATCTCATACAAAGGCTATGCGATGGAAACTCATTTGGCGATTAATATTTTCAGGCGAGGAACCACGTCATCACGTGAGGAAGGTTCACTAAAAGACAAGAATGATAGTTGGAATTGATGTGACTTCGTAAGGCTACAATCGACGCTGACAATCTCAGAAGAATAGACGTTTTTCGCTGAAAGATGCCTATAAAAAGACTTCATCCCCACCAACCAAAGCAAGGCCTATATGGACCAGGAGAGGGTCTGAATGGATCATAAAAGAGAGTCTAGATGAATCGTAAGTGTAAAGAGTTTTCTTCTTCTTCTTCTCCGGTCATGCTGTAAGTGAGAGCTTAGAGTCTGAGTGGTGGAGAACCCAGTCCCCATTCCCCCTAACTTGTATTCTCTCCCATTCTTTTATCCTTCATTTTTGTTCTCTTTATCTAATATTTACTATTCATATTGTACAATAGCCGAAAACCTACATTCTTTATATATATTACATGTTTATACATTTTCAATTCATCATGTCTTCACTCTCCTTCAGCCAATGTGTTATTTGTAATTTAAACTTGTGATAGTTCTTGATAAGAAGTTTTGCTTATAAGTCTTATCACGTTAGTCGAGTATACTCATCGGCTGGCCAGTGTATGTCGCCAACTATCCAAGAAAAAAAGTAGAAAGGACCTAACTAACGTGCACAAGGAAGAATTTCATCTTCCTTCACAAGATCATTACCAGCATTTGTATCATGGAAGGAGAACAAGTGTGGATAGTGGGTGCCAAAAAGTTGTTGTCCTTAATCGTGAAACCCTATACGATTTATAAATGATATGTTCTAGATATTTCTTGTCTAGTCATATAGATCTCAGAAAATGACCATGTGTGGCGCATAAGGACTTCGAGAGAAGCAAGCCTTAATCATAAGTATGGTTTAGTAAGTTATATCGCATCAATATTATTGCACTACTTAATCGCATGATAATGCATAGACATTCCTTCCTTCATTTCTCTAATACAAGTTAGTTTGCATCACCTTTTTGCCATCTCATTCCCTCTTTAGAGATTCTCTAGGCTTAGGTTTGTAGTTTAGCTCATTCTTGCATTCTTTAAGTTTGTCATTCTTTATTTCTTTTATACTACCTATGTGATAAGTAATTCCTAGAACTAATGTCTTGAATCAATTCCCTATATTCAACCCTGAATCATTCAGGTAAACCTATTATTTTGCTTACACTTGGGAAAACAGTAGAAAAACTTGTACTCAAAGAGGACTTAGTAACTATGCAATATAGAGAGACATAGTGAGCATATCGCATGCAGTGAACATGCTCTTTGACGTATCGTCTAGACCAAAATATAAACTCAACACGCTTTACATATTGAGTCCAAGTGAACTAAGTATTCACTTAATGCAAACACCTAACCAGAAAGAAGTACTTACACCTAAGTATGTTACGATGAAGTAGGTGTTCTGTTGACAAGACTAGACCCTCTAAGAAAAAGTAAATGTCTGTTGTTTCCTAAGAAGAGAGTTAGGTGAGTTGAGCATTCTAAAGAGACAAGATTGGTGTCTAAAAATATGTCTAATTGCAAAGTGACAGCTGGTTTATCTATCGAGCTTGGGTCAATTGCATAGTGGGGCAAAGCAAGAAAAGTGACAAATGTAAAGCTTGAAAATGACCCATAGATATGAAAGGTCACTATAAATAGGACCAAAGGCCATAAGAAAGATCATGAGATGCTAGACACTCTGAAAGTTTGTTAAGAGAAAGCTTTCAGTGTTGAAGACGTCACTCGAAGGAACTACTAGGCGAAAGAAAAAAAAAAGTCGAAAGCAAAAACGGAGGAAGAGTTTAGACTAAGTATTTTTGTGAGTGGTCTTTTAAATGATTTCATAAGTAAAACAAGTGATTTGGTATGAAGGAATGACTATTTTAATATAAATATTTTCACTTATGATCCTTGTAAATGAAAAGAGTATTTTACAAAGACTATATGAAAAGCATTCTTTTGTAATCCTTGTATGGCATTGTTATTACAGTGAGTTTATGCACTGAAAGTAAGTTGTAGAGCTAATGCTTCTTATTTATTGATTGTACTAATTATGTGATATGTGGTGTTGTTGACCTATCGTAAGACGGTAGTGAAATCTCAGGTTTAACGCAAAACGCTAGTGGAAGTGAATTCCAGGTATAGGTGGGTAAATGCTAGTGAAGTGAATCCCAGGTCTAAGCGACAATGAGTGTGTACTTAAAAGCCAGATGTTAGTGAAGTGAATCCCATATCAAGTCATGAAATGAATTTATGAGATGCTAGTAAAAGTGAATCCTAGGTCTATCGTGTGACGTTGGTAAAGTGAAACTCAGGTCCAAGCGATGAGATTGAATACTACAAGATGCTGGTAGAAATCTCAAGTCTATCGCAAGATGCTGATAGAAATCTCAGATTTAGTGCGTGACACTAGAAAAGATAATCCCATGTTTAGGTGATTAGATGTGGATGGGAGAATTTCAGGTCCTGGCGATGAATGATAAATGTTTGATAAATTGAACGCGTAGAACTAATTATGATTGTTATGGTTGTAAATTGTATTGAGATTTTGTGTTGATACAATAATTACTTATGTGTTCATGAAGCTTAGATTCTTATTATTAAACCTGTTGTATTCCCCAAAAAGGTATTTCCTATATTTATCACTCATTAAGTCTTTAACTTACATTTTAAGTTTTTCCCTCCTCAGGTTGTCAGGTGTTGAAGTTAAGTAAAGAATGGTTCTCAGGCATAGAATCCAGGAAAATATGGGTTGTTATGTAAACTTGTGCAGCGCACAAGCTGTGTCTTTCCATCTTGCATTTAAGGAGTCAGTACATAAGAACTTCACTCCTTAACGCCAAGGACAACAGCTCAGCCGTGAAGAGAAGTCGAAGTAGTAGCACAATTTTTTACGGTCGAAGACAATGAGTAGAAGAGCTGAGCAAAGGATAAAGAGCCTAAAGATTGTTCTTGAGTTGGGTTGTTGGGAGATGAAGGAGAAGGATAAGAAAGGGGTTCTTATACTTTTAAATACCTTGACGTGAAGAAGTAGCACCTTGTGGATGAAGGAAGGCGTGTGGTTTGGATTCCAACTTACTTTTGTACCATGAAAGAAAGGAATGTATTCGTTAAGCGTGAACTCTGTGTAAAGTTTTAAGTTAATAAAGAAAAGTTATGTTTATTTCACTGCATTATTATTTGTACTTATCGCTTAGTATTTGAATATGAGTTAAGTGTTGAAATCTAAAGGGTTAAGTATTTTCTCTACAATGAGTTATTAAAGTCTCTTAAGTCATGCGATGAGACAATCAAGTTGGAATGAGTTGTTATGTTTACTAGATGTTTAACGCATTAGCTTGCGATAGGTATCTAGGCAGCATGCCTCCATTTGGTCGTAGGAGGTGGCATTTAGGACGGAGTGTGCAAAAAAGACCATTTTGCCCTTAGACTAAAGTTAATGGAAAAATCTAACATTTTGTTGGATAATCCCACTAATTCTTAGGGGGATATGTGGTTGTATGAGATGATGACACCAAGTCCACTAGAGATAATACTTTGTGAGGTGTTAGGTCATGGTGAATTAAAGATATGCATCTTACATGTAAAATTTTTATAAAATAGTTTTTGAAAAACTTTTGACAATTATATTTTTTGCTGACTTTTTCCCTTATAATTCACTAAAAGTAAAAAACAAAACCCTCTCACCTAAAAGATTGATAATTTTTCTTCCTAATTTTTGTATCTCTCTTCCTCTCAATCCTACACTCACCATCGGATCCCACAACCCAGTCCTAAGTCTAGAGAATAGCAGATCAACACTAGCGGTGGTTCGATTCGAGTTCGTGTGGAGAATAAGTGCATTCGGGAGCTACAAAGATATGTGTTATTAAATCCTAATTTAGTTTAATTAGATTCATATGCATGTTAATTTCTAATAGGATTAGAAGCAATTAGAGTGTAACTTATTTGTTTTATGTTGCGCATGTCTAGTAATCCATCAATGACGCATCTATGTATATAATGCCTATTATTTTGTATAACAATTTAAATTTTTATAATTTTTGTATGCTTATTAATTCACAAATACTTGTTTGATATGAATTTAGATTGTTCTTATTCTACTTTCATTATAATTATTATTTTAGAAAAACTTATGATATAATTATTCTCTTATATTAGCTATTTAGTATAGTTTGTAATGGCAAGTTGTTTAATTAATATTTTTTGTTATACTTGGTTTCATTTAACATTGACTCCTTCTTATTCATATTATATTAGATTAATCATTTTAATGGACAAGAGTAGGGTTGAGAAGTCTAGAGTTACTAAGGAATATTTAGATGGAGTTTTGCATCACTTTTTAACTTTGCATTTGAGAATTGTTGTTAGTGCTGTGTGTATTATGCAATCAGCTCCTATATTTACTCTAATGTTCATGAAAATGTCTCTAATCCAGCACAAATTTTCACTTAATTCATCCAAGTATAAATCAAGAGGTAGCTTCAGTGAGGACCGAGGTCGAACATGGGCATAGTATTAAGCTTTTGAATTAACCCTATTACTATTCTTTACTTATTCTTACAAGAATAAATTGAATAAAATGATGAGATGATGTTGAATGCTTAAAATCATAAATTAAAACTATAGTGGAAGATTCCAGATATTAATGAATGGATTGGTGAAATGTAAACAAGTGAAAGAAATGGATTGCTAGTTGCGTGTTGAATGCTTAAATTAAAAGAGACGTAAACAAGATTTGGAAGAAGAGTTGAAATAAGTGATTCTCAGTCCTTTTGAACTTAAGAGAAAGTTTATATTCACAGGCCTCCACCTTTCGATGAGTTAGCCACGTACTCATGTTTCCATGGTGCATGTAACGCTCCAAAAATTTAGGTAATTTTTAAAGGGAAATTGCATCAGATGACAAAAAAAATTAGAAAAAAGTAGCTCATAAAACCTCTTTTTTGCATATTGCAAATATGACAAATATAACAAGTAATTAAATATATCATACGGCTCATCAGAGGTCTATCTTCTTTTAAATTTGCGATTTTTGCAATTTAGAAAATGTAGTGATATGAACTCTATTATCATCAATTATTTTGCTATTTTTGCAAACGCTCTATTTTAATCTTAACTATCTTAGTTTAAGTTTATTATGTTGGAATTATTGGAGTGTTATTTGAGATATCTGATGAGATTTAAGGATTATGGTTAATTATATATAAATATATATAATTAACTTTTTGGAAGAGAAAAATAATTATGTTAATAATAATATAATTATTACGGATAATATATAATTATGTTTTAGGAAGAGAAAAGTGATGTGATGGGAGATAAGTAAAAAGGATGATTGTTTGGGTGTTAAATTGGGAGAGAGAATGTTGTTTTTGTTATTTGAAAAAGGAAAATTAAAATATATTTAGGAGAAAGAGAGTAATAATATAAGGAAAAGATAAATAATAATAATACTTTAAATAGGCCTCGATATGCATGAAGTCGTACTATTTATCATCTTCTTTCACCACAAAACCCTAGCCACCTCCTTCACCGTTGGTCACCGTCGGCAGCGCACACGTCAGTTTTCTTTCCTGTCTTCTTCTCCGACCACACTCCAACGAAGCCTAGCTGAAAACCATCTAAGTCTCTTCGTATGTGTTGCACGTCTTCGATTTGTCCAAGTATTTTCGCCCTCTCTGTTTGCATTCCTTGTCTCCATCCAAGTGTTCTCCGTATAGTCAAAATCTTCGCCACTCAAGGTTGCTATGAGCCAAACAGTCTTCTGTCGGTCGGTCGTCCATCTCTACATCTGAGTCTCTCCCCTCAAACACCTAAGTTGAGTCGATTTCCTCTCTACTTCGAGCTGCACGTGCAGACACAAGCCAAACATGAGCCAGGTCCACCTTCAGTCGAGATGTGAGTGTTCTTTTCTCTTTCATAAGCCATTTAAGCCATTTGGTTAGTTTTTTTGTGAGTATTTGATTGGGTCTTGGTTTACCCATCAAATATCAATTCCTTTGGTCTAAGTAAATAATTTTTTGTTTATGTTGAATTTTCTTAAAGTTGGATTTTGTTTCTTTGAAGGTCATTGGCAAATTGGGAAGGAGGAGTAGTTTGTAAAATTTTTCCCATTCAAGGTTGTTTTGGTTTCAACCTTAGCTTTGAGGTAATTTGGAAACCTAAGATAAATACTTGAATGTTTGGATGACAAATATTTTATTTATTTGGTTTTGTTTATGTTTAAGATTTGTCCATTGAAAAGCTTTGGTTGTGACTGTTAAGAAAGATTTGTTAACCAATTTCGAGGTAAGAGATTATACTACTAGACCTTCAAAAATAGAATTAAGAGCTTGCATGTATTTTTCATTATGCATTGATGTAGCTAAGATGCATAATATGTGAAACACCAAAATTCTTAGATCTTTGAAACTTAAGCTTAGTCAAGGACAAGAGAAAATAAAATTCATAGAAAAATGGAGTAAAAATACTTGGAAAGGTTAAGATTTTAAGGTACAGGTTTAAGAGAAAGAGAAAGTTGAATTTTGGCTAAGTGTCAAGGAAAGGCAAGTTAGGCATTTAGAGGTTATGTGGCTAGCAAAAGGACATCAAAAAACCTCTAAATGAAGCACAATGGGAAGCAAGATGAAGGTTGAGAACCTCTAAGCTTAGGCGTTTGGATATGGAGTAGGCGGCCAAAATTATGGTACTAACCTCTAAAGGAATGGTTGGGCAAGTAGGATTGAAAGGTTAGATGGACGAGTTGGGCTATCAATTGAGAAGGTTAGTGTAGGTGAGAAAGGCTACCTTGAGAGGTTATGTGAGAAGGCAGTGGACAAAAGGCATGACACACGAGAAGACTTGGGAGGTTAGCAAAGGTTTAAAGCTTGGCATTTGAGCATGGACATTTTAGTTGGGCGGCCAAGGCTTTGCGAGATGGTCATGGCATGAGTTGAGGCGATTAGCTAGGCGGCCAAGGAAAGGCTATGTGAGATGACCATGGAGGTTAGCCATGCGTTTAAGACAAGTATGTGGCATGTGTTAAGTATTCGGTTTAAAGACTAATCCAGGTGACTTAACCATGTTAGCAGGAATTTTGATATGGAGAAGAAAATTGAGATGTAACCACGAGCTTAAGAGGTGAGTCTAATCAAAGGTTAAGTGTCAACTTAATCTCATGAAAGGACTCTTATAAATAGACAAATTGAGCAAGGGATTTCTCATAACTCACTTGAGTAAATTCACTTAAATTAGTCTTAAAAGCTTAGAAATTGTGTCTAGTTTGTGAGAGCGGCCTGCTGTTCAAATTAGATACTAGAAGGTTGCCGTTTGGATTAAGTTTAGGTGAGAATGTCATTTTCTAGAAGAATCTGCACAAGGTGCACTCTCAGAGGGCTACATAACTCGTTTTTTTGGAATTTTTCTTTGAAAATTTGAGATAAGAAAGTTAATACATTTTAGAGAATTATTTTAGAAGAAAGTTTTGTGAAAATAGTTATGAATTGTAAGTTATGATATTTCAAAGTTGAGTCATGGTTCTAGATCAAAAATAGTGTTTTGTGTAGTAGCCGGGAGGCTTGCATATGTAGGTGAGATGGGTGTGCGTTTTATTTATAGAGGTTATTTTGGTCAGTCTGCACGCACATGACTAGACCATGGCACAGCCAAGCGACAAGGGATGCGTTCAGGCTGCTCGCATGACCTTGCGTTAGGAGGTTAGCATGCAGGGTGTGCGGAGAACACAAAGCG
The DNA here is from genome assembly GCA_037974545.1 of Cucumis variabilis. Lineage (NCBI taxonomy): Eukaryota > Viridiplantae > Streptophyta > Magnoliopsida > Cucurbitales > Cucurbitaceae > Cucumis > Cucumis variabilis. Next base: position 22,035,858 of record JBBPDI010000009.1, on the reverse strand, counting down.
TGCAAGACACATGATGGATGCCCTAGTTAGGCGGCAAGGATGCATGCATCATTCCTCATTGCGAGATTAGCATGCGGCATGCAGCCCACCTCAACGAGGTTAGCGTGCTCCTCTATGTCATTGGGCACTGATGTGCTGTTTTTAGCTATTTTAGGCTGTCATGGTATTTTTGAAACATTTAAGAAAAATTTTGGATATTTTCATGTTCAAGGAATTAATTAAGAATATAATGTGAAATTTTCAGATCAAGGAAGCTTGAGAGGAATCTTACGACCAAGGCCTTGTTCAAGTGTTGTGAATAACACATTGATTTCCAAAGTATTTATTAAACATGTTTTCAAACTTTACAAGCAATAACTTGTGAAAATGATATATAAAGCATGATTTCAAGTTATGATTTATGTTTGAATGATTTCATGATCAAGTTCAAGGAAAATATTTCAATGTTTTCAAATGTTTTCTCCATGCCCGAATATATCATGAGACCTATTGTATACATGTGGTTAACTCATATTGTATACCTATTGTATACATGTATACATATCATGATTTCAAGTCTTTCGCTGTTAAATGTTTTACGTGTATTCAAGTCAAGGGCCAATTGAAGTTGTTCCAAAGGTGAATGGCTTCAGCTGATATCATGCTACATCTCGGTTTGAGTAAGCAGGTGCCCAAGGTAGGACGTGACATAAGGTGACTAATATGGATAACTGATAAGTTATGATGCATGATATATTAATCACATGATAAGGACTGTATGATTGATATTCATGTCATGTTATATTATTTATGATATGTTACATGCTATAGACTGTGGTGTTCTATTAACTTTGTCTATTAGGGTTGTACCCATATGAGTGTCTCTCGGGATCACCACCTTTTTATGACTGTGCGAGTTCGATGGAACCACTAGTCTGTCATGATATGTGTATGAGTGATTTAACAGCATCACTTACTGCCTAATTCTCTAAGGTGTTCCTTCGAGTTCACCGACAGACCAGATGTGTTCCTACGAGATCACAAGATTGTGTGTTTTAGAGCACGATAGTTTTGGTGTACTTCCTTACAAGATCCCAATGGAAAGTTAACAGAGACCTAATGGGACTAGTAGTGGGTCCCTTACTGAGTATATCTTTATACTCATTCTATCTATATTTAATTTTCCAAGCAGTTGGCGAATGAAAAAAAGTGACCGTGACTTATCATAGGGAAAATTTTATGTTGTTTTCGCCTTCCATGTTTTCATTGTTTGACTTTTAGTATTTTATTTAAATTTATCGATCTTATGATTTACTTTTATGATATTTTCTTTAAAAGTTAGATAGGGCTCAAACTAGGTCTAAATTTTCTAGTATTTATTTCTATCTTTCCAAATTATGAATTATAAACGAGTGTTTAAAATTCTTTATTTAAGAACTTGATTTTCTTTTTTTTATTTAAATAAATAAAATTATTATTTATTTTAGTAGTAATGACATCAGCTTAGTACAAGAAGTTGGGTCGTTACATTGCATATTTAGGTTATTTTGATTATAATTAAGTAAAGCATTTATCTCTAAACTTCGTTTACTTAGGGCAATAGGCTCCACAAACACTTGCTCTATGGATTAGTTGTTTGATTCTAGGTTCATGATACAAGTTTTTGAAATATATCAAGAATTGGATGGTTAATTGACACCCATCTTGAACACTTGCTTCTTATTAAGTTCGTCGAAATTAGGTATTGGATTTTATTTTGAGTCGACGCTAAGGCAAGGGATCCAACTAACAAGATTTATTTATTTCACCAAACTTGGCCACTATTTAACTATAAAGACAGACATAGCATAGTGTTAAGTTTGGGGTTAAGCCCAATAGAATCGAGTTAAGATGCTTTCATCAACAATCAAGAATGCTATGTATAAAAGAGCAGTTTTTTAAATCTAAAATTTCAAAGAAATGAGATGTGTATAAAAATGAACTTGTTTAATTTTGTTTATGAAATAAATTAGAACACGATGAGCATAAAACATTTTCTTTCAATGGAATCATCAGGAATAGGAAATTTAGATAACTTTCTATAATTGAATGAAATTTTTAAAAAAATACAAATGAGAACAATTACAATCCACAACTAATTACACAATTAAAGACTAATTATCCCATATTCATGAATAAAAATCAGAAAGCTTACGACTAAACTCATACAGAAATTTTTTTTAAAAATTTCTTGTTTAGGGTTTCTTGTGTTATTTCTTCTGACATTTTTGTTTATTTTTTTAGTTTAAATATAATTTAATTATGTAAAAGGTAAAAAATATATAGAATTCATTAAAATATGAAAAAGAAATAATTATCAAGAATTAACATTATCAAATACATATAAATCATGTTGCAAAATTAATAATATAATTATTAATTATATGCCGTTAAAATTTGATTTAAAATATTATTTCTCATTCAATCCATTTCTAAACGATGTTGATTCAAATTCAACTCAATTATATTATTAGGTAAATCTCGTGGTTGTAAAATAATAAAGATAACACAAATGACTATCTTAGTAACAAAAATAATATAATGTAAAATTCTAACGAATTTAGATAATACTAAAAATAATAATTTAAAATAACATATAAACATGCCTATTTTGCAAAATTTGAAATGTGAAATTTAAAATTTAAAAAATATTTAAATAAACATATTCATAATTTAAATTTGGAAGACTAAAATAATATATAAATTTAAATATTTAATGGTTTAAAATTTAAAATTAAATTTAATATATAAATAGAAAAATTAATAAATATAGCTTAATAAAAAAGAAATTTTAAAATTAGATCTAAAATTTGAAAATTAAATAATACATTAATTTAAATATTGAAAATTAAAAATTTAAATATTAAATTAAAATATAATTATGAAAAAATTAAGAGAATAAAAAAAGAGAAACAAATTATAAAATGGGATTTTAAAAAAAATATAACAAACCGGCAAAATATTTACATTATATAGAACAATTTTCAAAACGGAAAAAACTCACAGACCCACAATGAAAAATACGAAAAATATCTCAGTTAACATGCGATTAATCGACCACACATGTGTGTAATTCTTCTTCTAAACGATCATGATATACGATCGTATAGGAAATGATGCACAATCATGTAGTTCTCTTTTATGATGGAAAAAATGTTTTGTGTAATTCTTCTTATAAAAAATCATGATATACGATCGTTTAGGAAATGATATACAATCATGTAGTTCTTTTTAACGATGAAAAAAATGCTCAGTGTAATTCTTCTTCTAAACGATTATGATACATGGTCGTATAGGAAATTATACATGATCGTGTAGGTCTTTTTAACAATGGAAAAAAATGTTTCAAATCTAAACAATCGTTTAGATCATATCAAAGTGATATTTAAACAATCTTTATATTCTGAAAGATTTGTTGTAAGAAAAAAAAAAGATAAATAAGATAAATAAAAATAGAAGGAAGAAAACCTAGAAGAGGTTATGAAGAAATCTAGAAGAGAAAATGAATAAATTCTAAAAAAGGAGAAGAAAAAAAGTAACGAATTGTCCGCAATATCAAAAGCAAATATGAAATTTATGAAAACTTTCTACTGGCTTCATGGATTTTTCTTTATTTTGTTACATGGATCGTAAATATTTTAAAGTTTTGTTATATTTATAAAATTTTATCTTAAAAAATATTAGATGTATATATGAAAGATTAATAAAGAAAGAAAAAAATAAATTAAAAAATATTAAACATATAAATATAAAAAATTAATAGAATAAGAAAAAATTAAAACAAAGTTAAGAAATATATATAAAAATAAATAAATAAATAATATCACAAAAGTTGGGAATTGAAACTTAGGTAAGGGCCTTAGGCCAAAAGTGAAAAAGCATTTCTTCCCATCAATGAGTCGACTAGAAATATTGAAAAAAAAAAAGAAAGAAATAGTATCAAATAAAATGATAATCATATAAATGAGAGAAACTACTTCCCATCTTTTCTTTATTTTTTTTTCTCAATTCTTAGGTACGTTTCTTATTTAAAAATAAGAAACGATAATTAAACACATTTCTTAGAAAATGAAAAACATAAACACTAATTTTTAGCAAAGGTTGAATGGTAGAACATATCATTTTGGCTTCTTTTCTTGCATAATAGTAATCATTCTTCATTTAAAAGTTGTAAATGAACTAGCTCACAAACACTAAAACTTCGTTCTGATCAACCCTCTTTTTTTTATTTAAAAAAACATTTATAAAGTTAAACCAAATATGCTCTAACAATAACTAAACATGTTTCCAACCTTCTTCCAATTCAATATAATAATTCTAAATCAGTAACAGTTTATTAAAAAGAAAAGAAAAACTTTTCTTACTCTAATTAAACCTTTCCAAGTGGCATTTTTCATAGATAAATATAAAAATTGGCAAGGGACAAAACTTGACCCTAAACGCATTTTAATTTATTTCAAATTATACTTAAATACTCTTGAGTATGCTCCATTTGTGGGCATTCCAGTGAATTAGATGAACAGAAAAAACATATGGGCCAAGGCCAAGAATTAAGAAATAGAGATGCCAGTAGTTGGAAGGGAAATTGTAAAGAAAGAAATCAGAAAAGCATATTTATTATGACATAAATAGAGAATTAGA